>VUQS01077422.1:32496-74275 GCA_015108495.1 Heterochromis multidens
CCATATTTAAGATTTCAGCATTCTTTTTTCATCATATATATATATATATATATATATATATATATATATATATATGTGTGTGTACTTAGCACAAAAAGTAAGGCCATTTGTGTTTGGTCGATTATTTCTTTGTTGTAACAATGCTTCTTGGCAAGAAATCCTATACCATTTGAAAGCCTGTTTATTTCCCCTTAAATGGTACCACATTTGTAAGGAAAATGCATTTGTAGGTTGATCAGCAGAGTTGAGTATGTGGGTTGCGCCCATGTCTTCTCTGCCAATGCCAAAGAGCTTATTCTGCTATTGACTCTTGAGCTTCTGCTACCCCAGGTGCTGACAATTAGGTCCCTGATTGGCACCTGATTAGCAGCACCTGTGGGCATGGACCCTGCTACAGTGGTGTGTTGGTGTCTGCTCCAAGACATGAGATTCTGCAACCAGTGGCAATCCCATATCTCCACAGTCTGGGACTTAACTCTGTCCTCCAAGATGACAACGCTCGCCCCAAAAGAACAGGGTTTATCAGAGACTACCTCCAGAATTTGGGAGTGGAGAGGATGTAGTCCTGACCTCAAAGCCATTGAATATTTGTGGGATCAGCTTGGGCATGCTGTTCGTGCCAGAGTGACCAACACAACCACATTGGGTGGCTTGTGACAAGTGCTGGTTGAAGAATGGGATGCCATCCCACAGCAGTGTGTGACCAAGCTGGTGACCAGCATGAGGAGGAGATGCCAGGCTGTGGTGGCTGTGTATGGTTCTTCCACATGCTACTGAGACCCCTGTTTGTTAAATGAATAAATTATTAAGTTGTCAATATGTCTTGTTTCTTCAGACTTTAATCATCCAATCCAATAAACGACACCAAACAAGAGTCAGCAGCAGAATAAATTGTTTGGCAGTGGCAGAGAAGATTTGGCAAGTTTTTCTTTTTCTTTCTCTTTTTTTGGTCAGAACCTAAAACCTTAGCCTTCTCTCTAAGGTGTATAGGAGATGTGCAAATAGTGCAGCCATGTGAAACTGAAGTGAGTCTGACCCTTGAAACGGTGCCCCAGCCACCAGCTTCTTATTTACATTCAAGCCTGGGCTGCAGTGAACACTCCAACATCAACAATTCATGGTGTTTTATATACCTCAGCTGAAACAAGGAGTTGTGTTACAAATACTGGTTGAACGGCTCCAAGAAAAGCACATTCTAATTTAAACTTTATGTTTTCATTTTTTCTTTTGAGCCCTTTGAGGCTTCCTTTGGAATATTGGCTGTAAGAAAATAAAATCCGACTTGTCCTTACTGGAAAGGAACACCATCTGCTGAGCACTTCAGGACTATATTCTGTTCAACCTGTCCTCATTGTGCCAGGCAGGGGAACAATTTTTAAGCAGCAGTATATGATGGAATTTATATTACCACTGAAAAAAGTGTTCTTTTGAAATTAGCTTGTAAAATAAAGTAACATATTTATTTCATTATCAAAGATGAAGCCTGCAACAGTATATATTCTTCTGGAAGTGCAACAAATAATAGCAAAGGGAGTACCTATGCTATTTTTTGTTGTTACTTTAATTAAAAAGAGAGATGGGTGAGTGTATTTGTGTGTATTCAAACATTTCTCTTTCTCTGTGTTACTCTACACGATCCTGTCTGACAGATACACAGAAAAAAGCCCAATAGACCACCTGGCAGAATTATTTTCTGGGAAAGCAATCTAGTATAATATCCCACATGACCTGCTCCACACAAACAGCCCATGCGTAGCGGTCAGCCTGGTTGGGCTTTTACAGAAGTCGCTGCATGTTCATGAGGTGGAGCACAAAACAAATTATAAAGCAGGTAAATGGCCACAAGGCTTGCACTTAGTTCCTATACCGAACACACATGAAACATCCCACGCAACATCTACTCTGTGGAGGCTGCTGCTGGAAACTAAATGATGCTGTCGGTGCTAATAATCAATTCTGTGGGATTAGTTAAAAGTGGAGGACAAAACACTAACAAATCAGGTGGCCTCTTTCTAAAACAGCACCATAAAGACATAGAGCAGCAGAGCATATAGATTTTCCACAGGGCTCAATTGTGTGAGAAGTTGTTGGGCTTGCATTATTGACTTTCTCAGTATGGTGGAACCGTGGTAGTTAGGTGCCTTTCCTCAACTCTAATTATGGTGTCATAAACAGGAGAGACCATTAATGAAAACCACTCATGGCTTTAAAACCGCAGATAGGATTTGGAGAGTAAAGACGAAGGGGGGCTAAGAGAGACTCTTAGAGGAGTCTTGGTATCAATCACAGCAAACTACTCTTCTGTTGAGTAACGAGCATGAGAGGTGGTCAATAAGTCAGCCAGTGAGTCAAAAGGCTATAATAGAGACACAGCGGAGGATGGGAAACAGAGGTATTTGACCTGAGACTGCCTGTCATGTTCATGAAGCTGTGGTTGTGCATCATCCAGGAGAAAAAGTCAACCTGCCATATGGTTGTCTGTAAAAATCAATATCATGCAGTATCACTGCACTTCGTGTATTTCCTGCAATATCAGGATCAGAAAAAGTCCTCTTTGCAAAGAACTGCATGTCTGTGGCTAAGAAAAAATTGCAAAAGTCAAGCTGTATGACTGAAATGCCAAGAATGCATCTTCTCTCCTCTAAACATTAGAGCAACAAAGCAGGTCACATCAAGTTCAGGTGCTATGTAAGGAGGAAGATCAATACAAGATTTACTGCAAGTGAAATGAAGCTGATGGACACTACTGTCAGATTTGTTTGGTTTAAACCATTTGATCATTTTTACAAATCTGTTAGAACAGACAGAGAGGGAGGGTTACTAAATACAATTACATCCTTCTAATTTTACTTTACATCATTAGACATTTTTTGGGTTATCACAAGAATGTGATTATGGTGAGTTGTAGGTCTCTGGATAAATACCTCTGGTTAAAAGCTGTCATATATAATAAAATATTAATGAAAGTTTCATTTTGCACCTATCTGAATATTTAAGAATTACTTAAAAAATAAAGTAAATTTTCTCCATACTTCAAGTAATACTTGTTATTTTTCCACAGACTTTACTGTATTGCATGGGGGAGATATAGAAATCTGGCTGAAAATCTCCCAGTTTTCTGAGCTGCCCATTTATGTTAGTAAAGTCAAGTAGATTATATGTACAGTAGATAGTCCAATATCACAAACTACACATTTGCTTTAAGTGGTGTTATAGTAAAATATACAATATCTTTATCCTAACAGGATTTGGATCAGGAAACAATCTAATAGGGTACATAAAATGTAAGAAACTTTAAGAGGAGCAACAGTGTAGAAACAGTGTAAAAGTTTTAGACACTTTAGATGTTTAGAATCCCACACAATACTATGAAGAAGACATCTGATCGGTCTAAAAACTTTTTTCATAACTATTCATCCACACATACATCTAGAGACATAAGTAATGATCTTTAAAGACAAGATGAACAAAGAGTCCTGCAACATGTTGGCCGCTCACAGGGCCCTATCAGATCTGATTACACGAAACAGAAGAGGCTAAATTCACAGAACTGCAGCAAGTTTTCCAAGATGCTAGAAGAACCTGCTTACCAAGTACCATGACAAATGGAGTATGTAAGTGTGAAGAGGGGAACTAATGCTGTTGTACAGGCTAAAGGTTGTCACACCCATTTAATTTGATTTAGTTGTTTTTTTTTTTTTTGGATTGGTTTTGCTGCAGTTTGCATGATAATATAAAACAGCTTGAAAGTACAGTGGTGTATTAGGAGTTAATTATTTTGTGTTTCATTATGTTATATTGCTTGATGTTAATAAAAAGTTGAGAAAAAAATTAGCAGACTGATTATAAACGCAGCTTTTGGCTGCTTGCATTCTTGCATTTACTGTACTGTTTGAAAAGTGAAATTTCTTTAAGATAATATTGGGTTGCATTTATTCTGTAGAAATAATCTACACTGATTGTAGAAATTAATAACCAATTAAAAATGATCTAATAGAGTTTAAGTAAAAACTAGAAATACAGGACAGTCATATTCACTTATTAGAGTAGCACTGGATTCTAGTTTTTCTCATGTTTGAGGGTTTGAGCACCTTTTCCACTGATGGTGTGGTATGTAGCACTTCTACATGCATTTACAATATGATGGCTGCAGTAAAGCCATTTTGATTTTCTAGAGTGAGAGGCAATAAAATGTAATTACAACATGTTTTACTATTAACTTCAAAACCGAGTCACAACAGCCAAAGCAATTTCATGCTGTCTGTAAAAACAGTATCCAACAAGAGGAAAAGGCAAAGTCATGGTTGAGTGGCAGGGAGCGCGAGCGACGCACTGATAGCCCTCTATGGACTAGACCACACACAAACACTAGACAAATCTATTTCAGACACATATTAGATAAATATTTATATGCAATAAACTATATCAATAAATCCTCTGGGCAGGGGAAGCTATTCCACAGTATGTCAATAACTGATTTCAGCAGCAGATAATCATTTTTCTCTCAATGGTGGAGCTTGATATGACATCGATGCATGCTGTCAGAGTTCATTTTGGCTGTAGCAGTTAGAAAGAGCATCAATGAGAGGATATGGCACCCTTCTATTCAGCTCCATCGATTGGAGACTGCATGTTAGTGGGGGGAGAGGAGCTGGCTGTCATGTCTTATGTCTTATGCTGTGTGTTGTATTAAGCTGGAGGGAGACTATGGGCTGTGTGGAAGGTCTGCAGTTCCATTTGACCGCATTGTTACTGGGGACACAGGGGAGTCAGGCCTTTTAATTGTCTCACTGAGACCTGGCTGCATACAAGTAGCCATGATACACAGGAGGAGGACAGCAGAAGAGGGTTCACAGGTCTGAAATGGCAATTGCACAACAGTACTCTGATACGATGAACATATACAATCAGTCAGGATAAAGATCTCACCCTTGGCGGCATGAAAGGGGGAAGTGAGCAGCGCTCAGGAAAAATCAATATGGAACCGCTCATTTTGGAGGGACATGTGTGTCACAGTCAATAGGAGTTAATAGGCTGGGTTGTTCAGTGAAGACAGGCGGCTTGGGAGAGCAGCCCACTCTGACAGCTTAATACATACTGAATGGCAAGCTGCTGCATGTAACAGTCACTATGGACACATCAAGTGTGGAATGGAACCTGATGGGCGCAGGCAAAAGTTAATTATAGAATGAAGCTGAAGGTCTTACACACAGAAGTACAAAATTACCCATCCAGTAATCAGAACAGACAGATGCAGCTGACCCACAATATAGACGAACACACCACACACATTTACTCATTATTAACTATGACTGTAATACAAACTGTGGAGGAAAGTTTGTTAAACAGCTGCTGGAAAGAGAGATGCTTTGAAGCAGTTATTTTATAGTTTTAGAATTTTTAAAAAAGATTTTAGTGTAACTGTTTTTTCCAGTGTATTTGTACATATGAATATGTAAAAATGAGGCTAAAGGGAGATTTAAAAAAATCAAACACAAAAAATTAACTGAAGACACAAAACCATCTATTTAGAGCACTGAAAGTAATTTTTCCTAACCAAACTTACTTTTTTACTTCACGTTAAAATGAGTGAAAAAGAAGAAAACATTTTAAATGATTTTAATAAAATGTATAATTTTAATTTGCTTCAAAAGCAAAATGGAAACAAAAGCTGGCACACAAATATTATATTTTGATGTTCATGTAGTCTTTAAAAAAAAAAAAGAAAATAGACAGAAAATGAGAATAAGAAAATGAAATGTTGCAATGGTTAGGGAGTCAAACCATGGATTCATCTGCTGAGGGTATTTTAGCTTACACTGAAACCTCGCTACAGCCAAGGACCCATTGTACCCTAGTAACCTATGAAAAATATCCTATAATAACACATGCATACAATATAAGAATTTTTTGTAGTAAATTACAGTACGATATAACTGGTAGATAAATTTATCAGCATTAAACTGTTATTTTACAGTGTTCCTATTATGATCTGCAACAATGGTTTCTTACTGTAAAAAAGTAATGTTACAAGTAACTTAAGGAAATGGGGAATTGCAACAGAGCTTGTATTTTGTTATAGTTCAAGAGTAAAAATAAATTAAATTCACTCTACATAAGCAAAGACATATAGTTATATTTTATAGTAATAACCTATTTATGAAGTTACAGCAGAAATACTGACGTTACAGTATCAGGGCAACCAAACAGCTGACATTATTGGAATACTGCCATATCAAAAATGTTATCTGGAAACTACATCACACATTCACAACAACCAAAAGTCTAAAAACGAGTGTGCTTGCCACTGAAAAAAAAAGTACAGTAGCTTGCTTGTAATATTTTTCAGCATTTGCAGTACTACATTTATTTGTATTTGTGGTGTCTTGTAAAAAAAATTTCTGTACTGAATGACTATGGCAACAAATGCTTTGGGACTTCTCCACTTTTGACCTCTTTGTATTTGAATGGCAGAGACAGCTCTACACAGACTATTTACTGTGTAGATTCTTGTGTTTAACTGCACACATGCTGGGATAAAGAAAACAGCTAAATGCTAATGTATATCACTGCATTGTGTGTAGATCTCTTTGCTGCGCCAATTAATCAGCATTCACCAACATTTCATCACAGGTTAATTGGCTTAAAGGATGGGTTAGAGACCTTGTGGCAAAACAAACCAAAAACACATTTTCCAGAGTTTTGTAATGTATTTCGCCTTTAGTTGAATGAGATCTAGACAGGAAAAGGCTAATAATAGCTTAATTAATTGGGGTCTTTAGGTCATGCTGTTTGGTTCCATAAAGAAGGATTCTCCTCTTAATTAGTATCCATTAAGACCTAATTTGGATTATTATCATCTCTTAATTTCATCCATCTAATTAATAATTAATTATAATTTCAGTTTACAGTATAGTTCAAATTATGTGCTACATTTTATTTGACACATGACAGAAAAAGTGCAGGCCATAGATTAATTCAGAGAAACAATATGTGTCTATTCTGCTGCTTAATATTCTATTTTGGAAGGAACATCACAAGAACACAGCTGGTTTTGCATTAAATATTAGGACATGTCAAAGTGAGTTTATAACTCAGCAATGGTTCAGACTCAGGAAAGGAAAGGCAAAGCAGTCATACTGTACTGAGAAAGAATGAGAAAAGAAGAAAAAGGGTTTTGGCTCCAATTGACATTTCAATAAGTGGAACAGAGCGTTAGGAATCCATTCCCAACTTTTCTGAAACAATTATTGAGATGGTACCTCCAGGCGATGTATGCTCCTGGTCCCTGGAGTCCTGCTGGCTGAAACAGTAATTGACTAAATTGTGGAACACATCGGGGCCATTTACAAATTTGCCAAAAATGAATCGTTTAAAACGAAATGAGGGTGACTCTCAAATTAGCAAGGAGTATGATTGAGATGTGGCTCTGGGAATTAAGGAACATGATTTAGAGCTCTGCAGGAAGAAGCATCTGTGAATAGTCCAGTGTTACTCACCACCCTGCTCTGACTCGTATTTAAATATTACTGTACTTTAACAGATGTTCAGTAAAATTTGATCTCTAAATGCTTGTTAGATAGATAGATAGATAGATAGATAGATAGACTCACACTTTCTCATTCTCATGTTATGTTCATTTTATTTTCTCTAGCTACTTGTAATGTAGCCTTGTGCTGACATCAAATATGTGACTGACTAGACATTAAAGTGAAAAACAAAGCAAAACAAATAATAAAAACCCCTGAGCTGTAACACTGAGCAGTACATTGTAGGAGGAAGTGACTTCAGGGTTGAGTGGAGCCCATAAAACACTTTCTTAGCTAAAAATAATAATTTTTCTTAGAGCTGTGTGATAAATCACACAACACAAATCTCATTGGTTTAAACATATTGTGCTGCAAGGTGTTTGGGAAAGTGATCTTAGCTACATTTTACAAGGTGTACTCATTTCTGAGAAACACCAGCAAATTACTCTGACTGTTGAGGGCCTGACAGATTTGATTGATTGTTGCGCAGACACTGTGTTGATTGTTGCCTGTTGTGCCATTCCTGTGGCTCCCAGCAGCTACTGCTTTCATCTCACCCAGGCTAAACTCTTCCAACCAGTGATGAGTAATTACTAAGTTCATTAGCCACGCTAGTGGCCTAGAGATTTATTAAAACAGAATTTGTCATCAAATCTCTTCACTGCTTTTGAGCATCTTAACTGACTACATTTGGCATTAAAGAAGGCTATTATTGTGTGCAAATTGCTTTACAGGTGAAACAGCGTAGATAGCCAAGTGGAGAAATAAGGATTAAGCTAAAAAACACTATAATATAGTGTTTATTGTCAGGGGTTTGGGATGATCCTTTGTGCTGTTGGGCTTTGGGGAAAATATATGATGACGCATTAATTTATTTCTTGTCATACATAGGGTGGAGCTAAAATATAAGGTTGCCTAATAAACTGCCCTGTAAAATTATATATAAATCAACATAAAAATAATAGATTTTCACCTTTATAAGCAATTCTACCCAACCATGAGCTGGCTTCTCAAGGTCTGATTTAAACATACTTAATATGTTAGCATATTGTTTTGGGTAAAATTTTAACAATTATTCATATATTCACTGAAAATTTTAGTTTCCAAGTTCTGAGGGCCCAAAGTGAAGCCTTCAAATTTCTGATATCTGACAGCAGTACTACAGTCATGGATTTTCAACTTATAATGATATTAAACACAGAAAAGCAACAAATAAAGAAGAAAGTGACCAAATCGACAGTTTGGATTTACTTTTGTTTGTTAGTGAATAATTTTCATCAATCAGTCAGTTCTGTGAAAATCAGTTAATAGATGCCCATTATAAACTAGTATTGTAGGATGGGTATAGAAACTAATTAAATAAAATAATGCATTTTTGCTTGTAAAAACTGCAGAGTTTAAGAACAATAAGGAAAAAAAATAGAACTGGAAAAAACATCCACTTTAAATAAGAGAAATAAATTCTCCCATTAGGAATAGAGTGAGAATTAAGGTGGAACATCAGCCCAACTTCTTTTCAAACACATTTAAAAAAAAAAAAAGAAGTAAATGCTGAAAACTAGAATGAAAAAAAAGGAGCAAATATCATCAAGGTTAAAATTACACAAACCTTCACTCAACTAGACCTTTCCTCCATAACTGCTTTGAAGTGAAAGAGCCACAAGCTATCTTAGTACAATGTACAAGTAATTTTTCTTTAATAGGAAAATTGTTACTTATTGATCTGCACTTTGTAAAGCCTTCCAGCAATACTCCAATCACCACAGCTGTCAAAACCATGGAAATACACTCTGCTCCTTTGTGATTTGATGGCACACTGATTCCCATTACTGGCACATTTCCAATGTTAATTACCTTCAACATAACATCATCTCCCTGAAAAGAGTCTCGTACAGGCCACTAGTGTCCCACCAGAGGACAGTGGGGGGTGAGAATGATAGGGTGAGCACGGAGATATCGTGCTTTGGCTGTCTAGAGCTCGCGTTGAATCTGTGCATCGCTGAGTCTGGCCATTAGGCAGCATGATGGGCTTTTCTTTTCCAGGCCATTTCCCATGGTCAAAATAGCATAAAAACACTATTTTGGTTCAATAGCAAAGACTTCAACTGAATAATCACAAGGGTGAAACTGTAACTATTACAGAGGTACCTCTGGGATAACCATACATAACTGGGGTGTCAAAAACACTGTAGGTTTTCTGGAGGGCAAAGTGTTTAAAGTGTATGTTGTTGGCTCTTGCTCCAACATCTGCTTTTAATTACTCAATTAGCGCAATCATTTAGTCTCCTTGACATTCATCCAAATGGCAAATCATAGCCGGAAGTTGTTCTGTTTAAACAGAGCGTTAAGAGGAGTCATGAAAAATGCATACGCGATAATGTATACGGATACTTAACTAATTGAACCAATTAAAGGGAGGGAACTGGTTTGAGTGAGAACAGAGCCGGCATCACCCTGCGGGAAGAAGCTTTGACACCTCTGATCTACAGCCTCCCCTCTCCCTGTTCACAGACCTGGGCCTGAGGTCATATTTCAGCAGACAAAAGGTTTTTGACTTCAGTCATAAAGCAACAATGAACCAAAAAATTAAAAGCCATGCAGATTGAAGGCTTTGTGAAGCATCAGCAGAGCCATTGTCAAGCTAGTTTTCTTGAGAAAATGTGGTGTTAAGAATATTGAATCTGTCCTCAGAAACTGCAAAAATCTTTTCAGTATTTGTTAATGTGCATTTTTACCTTCTTGTCTGTGGCATTCAATGTCATTGCTAACTATGTGTGAGGTCCCTGTGAAGCTGTGACATTTCCAATGAAGAAATCCTGGCTTTGTTTGTACTTTTTACAACTTTTGTTTGTGCTTGTGTATCAAAGAAAGACCTCTCTGTGATGTAAATGTAGCTATATTTCAGCACAGACACACCAACAGACCAACATCAGATTCAAATAAATATCTGCTTGGTTTAAGATCAGCTTGCTTACCTCCACCCAAAGTAAAAACCAATGCAATCCCCCCACCACAAAAAAAAAGAATAATTGTACCCCTGCGGTGGTGATTTCCTGCATGCTATGGATGCATAAATAAACATTGGCATAAATACACAGAGGACACTGACTGGGACTAGCTGGCCAAGTGGGGCAGCTGTTATTAAAAGGGCTATTTATCACTGTCACCCCTCTCAGGTTCCATCCCTCTCTGCCCTCCAGCGATGTCAGTGGGCCGCACAGGAACAATGTGGCTCATCCAACCAAGTCTACCCCCTCTATCATATACACAAGTGCATGCAAACACACACCCACTGATGGTCATAGCCTCTCATACGCAAAGTAAATATGTGTGGCTTTACCTTCTTGTATACCAAAATTGCCTCCGTGCTTGATGACTTCTCTGAAACAAACACAAAGCAAGAATCTAGTTTCTTTCAGATTCCTTCAAACATCCACAGCTACATTGCACCCAACGTTCATTTTCTGCTCTGTTACTTTATTGATCGTGGCCACAATTATCCACTTTTCTGAAGCACTGCATTAAGTGAATTCCCCCTTTGTTGGACAATAAGTACAGAAGGTTGGCTAAGTCAAGCTATTCTTCAGCCTTGGGGGACAGACTACTTCTCCTACACCCTCATCATTATTAGCAAGCCCAGATAAAAACACACCTCAATTAGTCCACCTCTGCTGCAGGAGGCACATCAAGTAAGGCAGGATGCTCCAACTGACCCATGCATTGATTACAGCAGCTCACATCATGTCCAAAGTAAAGGCCAAAGATTACATTATCAAACAGTTACACATACTAAAAAGGAGACTTTAAATAAAATAAATGCCTAAACTCAATAAAGTCTTCATGTAAGATAGCTTAACTGCACAAAAACTTTCAGGTACACAGCAGAAGCTGGAATCTGAGAGTCTCTGAACTCATTTTAATTTTTCTTTTCTTAATAAATAACTGAAGCAATTATTCTATAATCAACATAACTGGCAAATTTCTTTTACTGTCTATTGACTAAACAGTAATAATCATTTAAGTTCTACATTATGCAGTTCATTTTGCCTTCCTCGTCTACATCTACTGAGCACAAACCTGCTTTTAAACGACAGAACGGCCTCATTTTCTCTCATCTATGTGCTAGCAGTCTACGCCACCTATAAACCTCTCACACTCAGCAATCCACTCACGATTAATGAAGTGCTTACTTAACCAATTTAAACCCTTAATTCCTATTAATTCAACATAATAGCCACCCTCTCCAACAGAATTAACAACACTCCAGCAAAAACCTTCAAATCTCTGCAGGCCAGAAAGAGTCAACCCAGCAAAATCCATATTCTTTGATAAATATGTAACAGTATGTATATCACTGTTAAAATGCATAACCCTCGTGTAAGACCCCTATCAAGTCCGCTTTACACCTGTATTACATTTCTCCCTCAATCAGCATTTTTTCTGAGACGCTGGCCTCCCACGAGGAGCAGAAACCATTACAAGGCACTGCAGCTCATTTGCAGAAAGATTGGAGATCACGCTGCCTCGAAAAGTATGTGAAACATTTCTGAGAGTAAAATTGATTTATTCCATTTCTGTGTTTGTATGCAGCATCTGTATCAGTGTATTTAATGTAAATCCCCAATCTAGCACTGAGTTGCTGTGTAGGTTGCTGCTTATTGTGCAAGTAAGAAGCAGGGTGATCATATAACACACGGGCGCCTGTTCTGCTGTAAAATAAAGGTACGTGCAGTATTTCTTTACACAGTATATGATTTTGTCTTGGAGTAAATGATAAAAGCACATATGCAATGTAGCAGATTATATCAATCAAACAAAAGCATTCATTGTTCCCTTTTTCCAATCCACTGAAGCTGCTTGTTTAAGCTACAAAGACATTATGCTATTCCTTAGTGAGATAAAACGCATAAACAAATAAATAAATATTTCCGAGTATTTCAATTTTGACTTAGGAAAAACAGATCAAGCAGAGCCTGTGGCTAGAGGAGCCTGACTGCATGCTGGTGGGGGGTAAAAGACAGCCTGGGGGGTGTGGAGGGCGTCTGTTTTTTAATGAGCTGAAACTTTAAATACTGCATAATATATAATACTCCTAAAAATGGATAGTTCATTTCACTCTCCCGATAAGTCGTGCAAAAACTATTAAAAATCATTTCTCTCTTAATGTCAACAGAGTAAGCATTAAGTATGAATGAAGTGAATGTGATACCACATCATCGACAAAAAATAAAAGCAAAATAATAATCAACTTTAACTGGAAGAAACAAGAGGTTTGGGCATAAAGATAAGTGCACAAGCTTAAGGGCATCAACTAAACACAGTATATGCAAAGACAATGACATATTCAACTATAACTAGAAATTCAGATTCACTCTATGAAGACAAAATAGAGCTTTTTTTTTTTTTTTTTTATTGTGTTTTAAATGTGAAGTGCAATTGATCTTGATGAAATTGTCTTATTTATTTATAAGTTGCAGCTTAGTCTTAATGTCAGCTGGAAGCAGAAAAGCCAGAATAGATGACTGACGTTTCAGCCACCCACTGACAGTAGCTTTGGCAACACTGGCACAGCAGGCATACTCTTTCAGTGGCTCCCCTTCCCCCCTACAAACACATATACACACACAAATATACAATGGGGGAAGTGGGAAAAAAAAAAAGAATTATGGTACCCCTTGTCATCCCTTGGGTAAGAAAAACACCATAATAGATTTTTAATGGCTATCCGCTCACCAAAAGAAAAAGGAAAGGTAGTGTTTTGAATGTCAGTGACAGGAGGTCAGCAATTACAAAATGCAGAAAAAAAAAAAAAAAAAAACCTTTTCTGTAGTATTTCTTTTTCAAAGCTGATCAAAGTGTGCATATGTTTACAACATGAGATGTTTCCAGATGAAAAGCAATGAGTCTTGTGTCACATTATAATTCAAAAAGTGCCATTTGACAGTAAACATTGTGACAATGTTGTCTGACTCTGCTGCATAAACATGTAATTCCAGTATGATCCTTAAAGTGATCTGAGTGATGGCTCAGGTACCCCGCTGTTCATGGAGCAAGCATGGAGACGGTGCTGGTGGCCGATCCAGAGGCTTAATAATGATAACCTCACCAGTATTAGCTGCAGGGGTTGTTCACACAATAATTGTTTCTGCCAAGCCATATATCTATATGACAGAGGAAAAGCTGGTGTGACTTTCCTGCTAAATAACTGATTTACGGAGCAGCTGCATCAACTATTTCAGAGATAGTTTGTTCTTCCTTTTTTTTTCTTTTTCCTCTGAAGAAACTGTGAACTTATTAGCTAATTAGAAGATAATTACAAGTCTCTGCAAGTTGATTAGCAATTTCACTGCTGAACATTAACAACTTACAGAAACACCGCACTCAATTTCAGCACTTGTTTTGCTTTACTTACCTAAATTCTAAATAGTATAAGTATTTAAAGATTTCACCTTGGCAAAACTTATTACCAGCTCCAGCGTGCAATTAAACTTGCCAAACAAGCATTAATTCTTTGTTCATTACCACATTGAATGCATGTAGGGTAATTTGACACTTCAATACAAGACTGCACGATTACAGCTATTAAAAGGCATCACTTTCGTACCAAAGGCAGACACATTTTGTTAATTTACAGAAGTCCATTTGCAGTCCAGGCATCCTGGACCCACTGTGGTGGTGACTAAAGTTTGATATGTAACGCTAAGCCTCTGCCCGAGCTGGAGGGGTCACTCCCCTGCAGTTTAGAGTGACTCAAAGGTGATGCCCTGAAAACAAATACAATGTACTCAGTTGCTCCACAGTTTACATTTCACTGACGCACATCAGCCTGTATTAGCCGCACACAAAGCTGCAGTCACGTCCAACCCCATGCAATTGTGTCTGGCTGTACGGCAGTATCAATGCAGCTCGTGGGTCAAAGGGTCAATGAGTAATTAAGACATGGTTGCCTGAGCATTCCCCATGCACACTTTCAGTCCTGATGAAAGGTTGGCAATGAAAGGAGGGGGATTTAAGTGCAGCCTGATACGAAGGATCAGATTTCCATAAGTGTGTCTAAATGTTCCTTGTTCGAGGCAATTAGTATGATTAAAGAGATAGTGCGGGGTCATCACGCTGTTTAAGAGGATTTTGCACATGAATTCTGCATGAGGTTTTCAACACAGCAAATGCTGCATTGCTTCCAATGAAAACCTTTAAGCGAGTGGTGTTTTTGAAGTGTTGCTGAGGTGCTGTGTACATGACTGTACATTTAGGGACAGATTCAGCAAGATAAAGCACCATTTCTTCCTTTTTTGTGGCGTGGCTGATGCCAGTAAAAATGTGGTCAGGCCTGTAAATGTCTAATTAAATATTCTCGCTTAAGATGATTATGAAGACATGTGTAACAGCATGCACGCAGATAATCGCAGCCTTCAACTCCAGTGAAGGTCACAAGGTGCATTGATTCCCATGTACAACAAGAAATTATTCCTAGAGTTTCATTGTTGCTAAAAATTGAAGAGGCCAAGGCCTGAAAATTGAGGTCGCTGATAAACGCTATTAGTAGGAGATGCTGAGAGGAGAAATCAATATGGTAGTTTGTCAACCTGCCTCTCAGAGGGAGGAGAACTCTGCAGCTGGGGTAAGTGTGCCCTGTCAGCAAAGCACATTACCAGAAATCAAAGGCCAGAGAAGGCCCGAAGGAAGGGATGTAGAGGTCTCTCTACAAAGGCCACACTTTGGTAATTAAAACCTATTTTATCAGACCTGTTGTGTCACTGGTTTTTCTCTAACACTATTGACTATCTGTTGCGTGGAGCGTGATCACTAATTTAACTTTAAATAAATGAGCTGTGGTTATTTAGATTCTTGTACTTGTCACACAAAATTAAGCAAAAGACATTGAATAAATTATGTCACTTCATATCATTTATAAAGACTTGAAGGAAACATCTGCCTAACTTAATCTATATTTTTACAAGAGGTGATCGTGAGATGCTTCTTATTCCCAACACGCGGCATAAAAACTTCCATCACTCCGTCCATCAGTCTATTCTTGAAGAAATCTTACTCTTCCTATTAAATGTTAGAATAATATAACACGCAGAACTGAACTGCAACTTTAAATATTTAATAATTAAACACAACTGAATCTCTGCAGTCAAAGAGCACCGTGCACAGTGACATCATGTTAAAGGGGACCTATTACACTCACTTCCAGCTCCATATTTTTTTTTTAATGCTCTACCAGAGTAGCTTGACTCACGGTTAAAAATAATCCATATTTGTCTTATGCTCTCCCTTAGGATAGCTCATTCACTGTCTGAAATAAGCAGTTTTATCTCTTTCCCCTCCCTTTAGGCTGACTCTTATATTTGGCTCCCCCTCTTACACAAAGGATTTGAACAGTGGGTAAGGCTTCTTTGCTCACACTCAGAGCTGTGTGCCAGAGATACCTGAATCACTGACACCAATCAAAGCCAATAGTAGAGAAAACTGCAACTGAGCTGTCAGAGCTGTCTGACTTCTGAGCATTCGCTCACAGGGATTACTTGTATGTAAGATGACCTTGTTACTGCAACTTTGGCTAACAGGAGCATCCATAATTAAAACAGTATATATAGGACAGAAATGAAGGAAAAAGCACGCCAGTCCTCATTCAGGAAAATTAAAAAATAAAATAAAAAATACAACAGCTTGGCAGACAGTATCCTCCTGAAAACGCATTCAAGTTGCTTCTTTTTCCTCTTCGCTTCAGTACTGTGCGCCTTCCTCCTCTTTGTAGGCAAAATAGACTGTGACAGGTCCGACACTTGTCTGTACTGTTTCTGAAGCTCCTACCACCATCCAGCACCCAATGCCATAGGCCAAACAAGGGATACCTGCAGTTCAAAGGAACACCGGATATGTGGTCTCTGTGGTATTGGAAATAAAATACAAGGATGTAATAATTACAGCAATTTGGTATGAATACTGACCCAGATTAATAACCTTTAACATGGTGAAAAACCTGTCTTCAAAATCCAGGTTCTGAGGAGGTGCTTTGGTGCAGTGATATTTAATAAAAGGGAAGCATCCAGTTCTCAGTATGTGGTAGTTGGATCCCTGAACTCTCCAGTTAAAGTTTGACAGTCCAAACTGGTCATTATGGACGGAGCTGTAGCGGACACAGTATGAAGTCCACGGAGGAAGTCTGCGCTGCAGCAGGTGGCAGGTTAACACCTCCGAGGCTGCTGGCCGTGGACCTGTCCTGCCTAACGTGCTCGGAAACACTGCGATCTTCAGGAAAAGGCTGTGGATCTTCTTCAAAAACTTCTTCATGCTTTGAATGGTTCGTATTTTAGCATCTGGACTGCAGAAAGACACACCGACGACTAGCCACAGATGGAATATACCAACATTTTAAGTGTGAAAATGTGAAGTTATGCGACACCGAAGCAGCAGCTGACATGAGCTATGCTAAGGTTAGCAGACTGGTTCACGTCCGGTTTGCGAGCTTAACACCTTTCACCATACCTGAGATATTCCGACACAGACCTACATGTCCCTGTACACATGCTGGATTCACACACATTTATCTAAACCACCTGTGAGACGAGCAGCTTTCCTCTGGTTGTTCTTCAGTGCTTCTTGCTTCTGTCCTCGTACCGCGGCTTAAATCATCCGGCTGGAAACGCAGCTCTCTGAACTTGTTCCTCTTCAGTCTGTATTTTATTTACAACATGTGCTCACCCGTTCGTTAAATATCGGCCTTACGTCTTTTATAAGAGTGTAGAGACTGCCGTGTGCTCAACCCCATTGTAAAACGACGAAAAGTTAAAGTTATTTGTACTTCTACCGTCATTTACCACAAAAAATAAAACACGAACTCGATAAATGTATCTATTAGCTACAAATAACCCCTTTTAAAAATTATCCACCACTGGTCTCAGTGCCAAAAGGCTAATAAGTGTTTTTGTTGGATCCATGATCACATCCTCCTTTAAAATCCACTTAAAGCCACTACAGCAACTGCTGAAACATTTCCAAGTTTTACTGGTCTGCTGTAGATCAGGACCATGGACAGCAGTCTATAAAGTACTTGGTAAATAAACACCTGTCTTCAACTCGATGAAACACTGCATACAGGCAACAGCACGCAAAAAAAAAAAAGCATTATCAAGAAATGATGAAATGCACATGTTATATTTAATGCATACTGTGTCTATCATGATTTTTTATTTCTCTTATTATTCACTTACTTTTCTCATATTTCTAAAATGTTTTGAAAACCCTTTTAGGAACACGCATTGCAGATTAGCTTTGGCTATAAATGCTGTTACATACTCACGTTACATACTATAAAAATACACAATACACAAAATAATAAATATGATGTTTTGTCTTTTTTTGTTTTATTTGCGTTTTAGTTTTATTATGTTATTCCAATATATCATTGTCTGTCTTATTATCAGCCATTTGTGGAGCACTTACCTGCAGGAAAGGGGCCATACAAATTAAGCTTAATTGATTCATTGACTGACTGTAATTGGTCAGGGTGATTGGTAATGCCTTAACAACTTCACAAACCAACTGAAATCCCATCTGCATGATTTATAAATGATTTGCTAAATCATTCAGGTCCGATTCTGTGTGAATGGGTTAGAGTTAGGTAAGATATAATTAAGTGATCTGAAAATAAATTGCAGATTTATTTGTCCCAGATGTTTGCAATTCAAAATTTCATTTCTGAAATCAAAGATATGTGAAAATAATGCATACTTTCAAATGCTAAAGTAATCCCAGTTCTCTGGATTTTGACGTGTAACAAGAGCCACTGAGGTCCTTAATCCTCTGAAAGAATTGGTTTTACTTGTAGTCTTGTGAAGCTTGTCATCTAATTATCTATTGTCTTCTTTGTAATGCAATTCTCTATTTGAACGAAGGAGGGTAAAGCATGACTGAGTGCTTTCTCCTGGATGTAAACCTTCATTTTTACATGAATATATGCATCAACAAAAAAAGTACATCAAGTAAGGCCCTTGGATGAAATAAAAATGTATAAATCCTTGATGCAAATTAAATGTAAGATTGAAATGATTTATTTTTAACCCCGAACCCACGAATACAGATATCATCGCTATCAGCGATATCAAGGAACAGAAAGAGCAGTCAACATTTACAATGCAGTGACTGAAACACTGGCATGGTAACATATGTGGGGACTTATTTGAAATTGTCAGCTTCCAGAGAGAGGACTTTGACAATCAAATTGTAGTTGGCACCAGTTCTTCCTCAATAACCAACCAGAGCAGTGCATGGTCCCATTTGTACAACAGAAAGGTATTCTGGAAGATCTCAGTGTGTCTTGTAATGCTAAATATATTCAAAATATGTATATCAGAGGTATCTGAATTTTTCAAAACAAGCACACATTGCTTTATATACATAATTTTTTTCTTTCATTTCCATGTGTAAATTCCTTCTGCATAGATTTCTGGATGTGTAATTTTTGCTTTATAATAAAGTATACTCAGACTTTTTAAACAGATTACAAAGCCATTGGTTTTACAGATGCATGACATATTTAGTTTTTTTTCAGGAATTTATCAGGGTACACATATTTAATGATATTTAGTGACTTGGCAAGAGCAGGACAAAATACTGATGAAGGAACTATCTAAGATGCAGGTTTAGCCTCCACTTGCAGCTTGTTCTGAGCAGTCATCTGTAGTATATCTTCTATTTCCTTGATCACCTCCTTCAATTAAAGCATACAGAAAAGGAAGCAAACTTAGAGTACTATCCATTATTATTCTACAGGAGCAACTTTCATTTAAAAATATATTCTTGTTACTATAGTTACTGTGCTTTCATCAAAATCATTCCAGCTGATAACAGCTTCACTGATATGCAAGTTTCATGACACATAGATAAGGAAAGATCATTAACTCATTAACATGGTACCATGAAATTGGTTTCTCCATGGCTTTTAGGGACTGATATTTCCTGATGAATGACTGACAGATGCCGAGCAAAGGTCGCGAGAGCTCCCTGGGGATCCTCTGAGACCGTTCTATTAACGACACCACAAACAAACGAGTTTACTAATGATCCCCAAGTCGCCAGCTAAGAAACAATCACCTTGTTCATCTGATAGTGGTAGTTAAATGAAACTTTCAGCAGACAACATCTTCAGTCTTTAGGGGGATGAGCACAGCTTGATTTAACTGTTACAGCACTGTGTAAGCTAAAGGATTTGTGTGATAAATATCTTAAATAACCCTCTGCTTAACAACTTTTAGAGTTTGTAACATTACCAAAGCTAGAGGTGGCATCTTAATCCTCTGAAAGAACTGGTTTTACTCTTAGTCTTGTGAAGTCTTTCGCCTAATTGTCTACTGTCTTCTTTGCAAAGTGATTCTCTATTTGAACAGAGGAGCGTAAAGCATGTATGAGTACTTTCTCCTGGAGATGAACCTTAAATTTTATATGCATATATGCAGCAACAAAAAAAGCTGGCTATGTGCTAACACACTATTTTATTCTCTTCAACATTGTGTTTGTCTATACTTAAATTAATAACAGATCCGCTGATAATTTATGAATAAAGAAAACCAGGTCATAACTCACATTTTTTTATATTGATCTGATACAGTAAGAAATACTTACATCATTCCAATACTGCTTCGCTTACTGTTGTCAAAAAAAGAAAAAACAGTGCCCTGCCTCGTCTGAAACGCAAGCAATGAAAACACAGTGAAAAGTAAAGCTTCATCATTGCATAGTGTAGATTTAGTAAGAGTGCAATTTTAAACGTGTTTAAACTCTAAGCTCTTTTAATTCACACCTTTCTAACTCCATACCCCCTGTTTTTTTTTTACATGCACCCCTCCCTCAGTATGCTGTTGTACTCATTAAAACCTGAAAACAGACTTTGATGTGTAAAATCTGTGGAGTTTCCCTTTATATCAACCATATAGGAGGAACAATGGAAAAGATGAAAGAAAAGCATGCAGATCAATTCTGAATTTTTACCTTTGTGTTAAATCCTATACCATGGGCCTTGCACATCATAAGGAACACCTTATGGTATAACATGGAAAGGTCAGAGTGAAATAAGTGGTTCCCAATAACTGCATAGAGATTACTAATGGGAGTCTGCAAAAAAAACAGAGAAAGAAAAAAGAAAACAACAGAAAATGTGACTTTTGGCACATTTATCATTTAATTAATCAAAACCAATAAAAAAAATTAAAGTTCTACAATATTTGGCAGTTAAGTATGGTGGTGGTGGTGTGTAAAATAGATAGAATAGAAATGGCTGAACCCCAGACATGTCCTTAGGGTCACTGCTGAGTTTGTGTGTGTGATTAGTGAACATGATGAGTATGGGGCACATGTGGTAAACTGTTGGGCCTTTCTTAATTAACTGCAGGGAGGAACAATTAATGCTTAGAAGACTTGCCAAACACAAGATGAGCTTAATTGTATGACACCAATCAAAGAAACTACAGATTGGGGACTGCAGATTTTTGTATTCAATCTGAGACCAAAGCATTAGTGAATGCACAAAAGGACTACTCATTGCACAAACCATACTGTATCACCACAATAGAGGGATTCTGTTTGCGTATGTGTCATAAGTAACACTAGAGAGGTTGATTACTTAAAAATGGCAGGGCTTAAGAGGATAAAAATGTTCCTGCTTCTCAGCTACCTTCGGGAGACTTAAAGAGCAGGCCTAAGCCCCCATGAGCTCAGGAGATAGCCCATAACTTGCTGTGAAGGCTGTGCGTTTGCAGTTGTCAGATGCAGGGCCCTCACACAACAATAAAAGCGCCCAACAGGGATTTAATTGTGTTTGTAATATGCAGGGCCTTAATGACGGCCAGCGCTGAAGCCATTAACCACTGCAGTGGCTCAACTGCTGCACTGAAGCACCAAGCCACCAACTAAATGAATGTTTGATAAAATAATACAAGTCGCAGATCAACAAGCGTAAACTCAGGCATACTGCTAATAAAAGAACTCTATTGTTTAAGGCCTGGCACCAGGTTGATGAGGTGTTCAAGCATGCATACACATGCATAATGAAAATGGTATGAATTATTAATGTGTTGATTATTTAGGCTCATCTATCAAAATGATAATGAATTCAGCACCTAAACACCAATTGAGCTCGGTGCATAATTACAGTATTTAGTTGTATTTAACAATAATGAAGAGCAAAACGTTGATCTAGCTTTATGATTACGGCAGTAGTAGGAATAGCCTCTAAAGTCTCAGACTGCTTTCAAACAGGGTGGGTTTCTTTCTTGTTGTAGAAGCATTTGACTAAAAAAAAAATTTAAATTTAAATTTTAGCATCTGAACTCAATACATCGATCATTTAAGAAAAAAACCCGCAAAATCATTTAAACTGCAAATATAAGACGGTACTTTGGGTGCAATCTGGTGTTCATAGCATTTCTCTGTGATTGGCATTGGCACTTCTAAACAGCCTGTGCGGCAATTCAGCGTTCCTCCAGTCATCATCAGAAGCATCTGGGTCATGGCCAACTGGTTACTGTATGTGATGTCCAGATCAACAGCCCACACCTGCAAACAACACATCGTGAACTCTGTGTCATGGCAGAGAAGAACAGACTCTATAGACTTAATAATTCCAATTTAATCACAAAAAAATGGATCATCAAAGTATTTCACCCACCAGTTCTTACAAAGCGAAGAGTCAGCACCTCTTAATCTTTACAGTGTAACCCATGTTAAGAGGCAGACGCACAGAAAACATGGTGTGTATTTGACTGATTTAGGTAATTCAGTTCTGACACGCGCACAAAGTAGATCCTTCCCTGTGTATTTGAATTCAGTCAGCCCTGGGCTAGTATGTTTGGCTCAGGTCTGATGAGAAGTAAAGTTCAGTTATGTATGGTAAATGGCATCATTATAAGTATATTAAGGGGTCAGGTATGGTCGTAGCCCTCCGCTTAAACAGGGCTAATTTTCCCAATAATAACCTAATAGCTCTGCCCTTTCTTCAAAAGTGACAAATAAATCACCAGTGAAGGAGTTGTTAATAACTAAGTGGCAGTTGGCTGCCTCCTTTAGCTGTTCCTATTTGTCAAAGTAAACGCTCCTGCCACCAAATGCAAATTGCTGCCTGTCTGAACCCACAGTCTCTGTAACCCGAGTACTTTATCTCCACCAGCACGTGGACATCTGACCATACACCGTAATTATCTAAAAGGCTTCACTTTGTTTTATATTAAATTTGAATACATTGTAAAACATTGTGCACAGTCTGCTGCTATAACAATTGTTTCCAGAAGTGATTAGTGCGACAGCATGTAAAAAACTATTTCTGTGAAATGCCTGAAAAAAGTGACAAGGGCATTTACAAGATGGTGTGTTCTAGTGTTTTGAAAACTCTTCAAAACTGAAAAAGACTGGCATATGCAAGACAACTGGAAAATGTGTGAAAAATTTGTTTCAGTTTTTAAAATATCACAGTGACAAAAAAAGCTTTCCCTCATTTTAGATAATCTGATTTATAGGGCAGAAGTTATGCATTAACCTACAGCGGTTTTAGTTAGTAACCTGGAACAGTTTCCCAATAAGAAAAGGCCCAAACTTATTAATTATACACTGCAGAAATAAGTATTAGAATTTCACGAGCTGCATAAAAAATGGCAAAAAGAAAACAAACAGTATATGGATACAATTTAAAAAATCCAACGTGCCTACATTCATGTTGAGTAACAGTTTAGCAGAACTCAGTCACCTTTACTGTAGGTGGTACTGTAGCTACCACTGGGCAGATTCATGTCTCTATATATCAGGTTGATACCTGGGCCTGAGTGATGGACACACTTCACCAAGCCATTCAGTCAACTCACTAAAACTCATACACCCCTGTCCCATTGTTGCTCTTAACAAAGCTGTGGGAAATGTAAGCCTGGATTGTACCTGTTTTCTATTGCCTTGCATTTTCATTAAAAGCCCCGATGCTGCAGCTGGGGCCCCACCGTTTCACAATGTGAGGAAAAACTGCAAGGGCAAACATATGTGACCCACTTCTTCCCATCAACTAAAGTAGGCAGCTTTTAGCAACAGGTTTGAATCTAAATTGATGTTTAAACCCAGACAGGTTTGCCCATGTGGCTCTCCTCCATCTAAGCTTTGTGTGTGTGGGGAGATGGTTAAGAATCTGTCATTAATGTTCCTGCCTCTATTGAAGCACATGCTGTTTTATAGTCTATTCTTAATTATGCTGTCAGTGAGTCCCTTTCAATTTCAGGTCAACATTGAAGATGAAAATTAATTTTAAGGCTGTCATTATTTCATTCTAAACAGGTAAAGAAAAAAGGGCCTGCTTCTGTCCTGAATACGTATAAGAAATAGCACATTTTCTGCTTTTAGTGTCACAATTTTGTCACTGAAATGACAGTTTAATTTGACTCTAGAAAAATCATAAAATGTAAAAAAGTACTGCAAGTTATCTTTTTACCCTAAAATAAATACAACATGGTAGAATTTATAGTCTGCGTAAAGTCTACTGACAAAAACATTCCTGGCTGGATTTCTAACTCTTCAAAGAAACAAAAATGCTAATAATATAAAACAAAAACTAACATTTGAAGTTTTAAGATGCAAGTTGCAACACTGCTTTGCTTACACTGTGTATTACATCTAATCCAGAAGACACTACCCTCTAGTGGCAGGTGTGCCCCGCCTCCACGTCCTGCTTGTCCATTATGAATATAAATATAACAATGAAAGTGGGAAAAGCACAGGGGCGATATTTTTTGAATTGTCCTGAATAAAAGACCATCACAAGTAAGTAGATGACAAATTGTATTCTGCCAGTAGATGTGTTTTTAATGAAAGAAGGAAAAAAAGATAGTGTCCCTCTTTCTTCTTTGTGCCTTTGTAAAACCTGTACAATTCCACTGTATTTTATAGACTACATTACATACAAGGCATTTCATTCTACAGCTCCAGATCAATAGACAGTCAGTGTAGCCACATGTTAGGAGCAGGGGTTAAACCATCATAAACCAGTCCAATTCAAATATCATAAATCAAAGTGCTTGCAACAAAACTTAATCCTGAAAAATGAAATAAGACTTCCATGCTGCCTTGATATAATAGCGAGATACATTTCAGCAGGTAACCAGCTAGGGGTTAAACACTGACAGGGTATCCCCCCGAAGCTGCCAAATCACTTTGGAATGACCTATTGTCTGAAAGATAGGTGCCACTGAATTTCGCTGTATTGTAAGGTTAAAGGGCAAGCCTTAAATGGTGGAATCAGTGTATCGACACAATAAGACTTGACAGTTTATTAGATGGCCTTGTGACACATTTGTTTCCTGTGCCCACAGTTTGCCTTATCTTTTTTCTAGTTCCCAGGGGACTAATATGGAAGGCACCTATCTGCTCATATGGATCCAGCCTAAAAATTGATCTTTTCCACCAATACGCTGAAATAGAAAGCTTTTACAGAATGTGTTGTAGCAGCATAGATCATATTTATCATGATAGCCTATGCTAAAACCTTCTATGTTTGTGTCTCACCTTCTTCTCCATGGTGTTGTGGTCCAGGAAGGTAACTAGATCCACAGAGACATAACCGATGATTTGACGCTGCAGGCAGGCCTGGCCTACACGGGTGCAGATAGAGTGCAAAGTTTCTGGGTGTACAGAGGTCTGAGGAACAGTGGTGCCTATAGCTTCAAGTTTACAGGTACCATGGAGCTGGTCTCCACAAGACAACATGGTCACCTCACCCCCTGGCTCCACCAGCAGATCTACTGTCAGACAGGTGACACTGTCTGAAGTGGGGTAGGCCTCCACCACACCTCCTGGAAACAGAGTAAGAGCAGAGAAATGGCTATAGTACACTCAACAAAGCACTACCTAACACTAATACAGGACCTGAACTCTCCTAGCATCTGTTTAGCAACCACAGAAATTTACATTAAAATTATTTAATTTTGCATTTCACAAAGGCAACATCTGTGAAGCAGAAACGACATAGGAAATCCATATGACATACTCCTATTTTTGTAGATGAAAAGCATTCAGTGCCTGACAATAGGTATCTGACCTTGCCTGAGGAAGGTCTTCAGGAAGCAGGCCCAGTTGGGATAGCAGGAGGTTTTAGCAGGCTGGGCATAATGGGTCAGCCATTCTGGGATCTCATCTAAATATCTGAGCAGTACAGTCTCCTACAGAAAGAAAGTTAATGCACATACATTAAGTATCTGAATTTTATGCAGATTTCAGCATTTTTTTTTTTATCAATTCAATGCAACATAATAAGTTTCAGTTACTTCATTTTGTCCCATTATTAAAGCTTTGTATGTGTTGACCACATTATTGGAAACATGCTGTGTTATCCGGATGACTCCAGTGACTGCTTGTTATCCTTGAGACCTTGGGTGGCTGCTTCAATTTCTGTGCAAGTGTCTGATGGATACTGCGGGAGGGTCCATGTGTGAGTGACAGCCTATTATCAGAAGGCCTCAGGAGTCTAATGGCTTTAACTCACAGCCTCGAAGCAGCTGCCCTCAATAACAACTCTCTCCGTTGGGCAGTTGATGAATACGTAAGCTAACCCCATCTATCTGGGGATCAATCAGAGCTTGACTGAGATCGATATCACTCTTGTTTCTGTAACTAGGAAATGCCATAATGGTTATACCACTTAATTATGCTGTTAATTTCTAACTTTTGTTTTAGGTTTCCCTGAAACAGTTTGACAACAACAAGCACATTCTCTCCTCTTACAGGGCTGTGATGGCTATATTTAAACTAACAATGCCCTGACTAAACCCTTTATAGTCATTTATATAATCTATACAGTATATTAGATTATATGACTACAACAATATGTGTGAGGAATTCTGTATGTGTGCCACCAACAGAGAGGAATTTATTTTTTTCATACACAATAAAATATGAAAAATCTTTTTGAGAGATGACTAAATTATAAGTAGAAATAATATCTTTGTTCTGTCCTCATACTATCTAGATCATTACTTTGTTTTGAGTGTACACTGTTGGGCTTCACTGGAGACAGGACCAGAGATTATACTGTTGATATTCCAGTCATGTAACAGCCATCATCATATTCAAGTACTGTAAGAGGCGAGGTCAAATGCTACACAGTGATTCCCCCTATACAAACCATAAAGCACACAATGGTGCGGCAAAAAGTGTAAGGGAACGGTTGTCATTCTCAACGGAAGAGCAAACTCACCCCAGGACTTTGCCTATGCAGTTCACAGAAACAGCAGGACAGGAAGAAAAGAAAGAGAGGTATTTTGCAATAAATTATTTGGACTTAAACTGCGTATAGTACCCCGTGATAGGATTCAGCCTTTGCTCGGTGTCCACATAAAGCCAAGCAATCTGGTCATAAATAAAATAGATGTTGCCCTGCCTCCTTGATTGCCATTTTATCTCTCCATTACATAGTGAAACAACTGAGATACTACAGTGAGTCTCCGGAACAAAAAGATATAAACAGACTACTCACATATTTTGCATGAATATTTACTTTATTTTAACCTTAGCCTGCAACAAATTCCATGCAAAATATTAAATTAATTTAAGTTACTCTTTTGTTTCACTGTAATTTCACTTCCTTGGTTGAATTTTTAGTATAAACTGAGGCAACATTTTCTTTGCATAAACACTGCAAAGAAATATTCATGATTATCACTGCAATGAAAAAAAAAAACAAAAAAACAACTCACTTATGGACTAAAGAAAGGATTTTAAAGTCCTAAATTCAGGTTAATTATATTAAGGTAAAACATTAGACATCTAAATTCCTCCATGCAAGCACAGACTGCACAATATTTAGACACAGAACATCTGTATTAAATGTCCCTCTATCTCTTCAGTGGTAGTGATTATCAAATGACCCATTTCGTTGACAAACTTAACCTAAATAAGGTGTTGCTCAAGATCTGTTTGTACACAGCATGACAAAAAGAAATACTCCATCTGTTGACGCTATTAGGTGTAATTTTTACCCTCTTGTGCCTAATGATCCATATGCAAGCTGTGTGAGCGCTTAAGTGTGTGTATGGCCCCCTTCGGGCATTGCAAGGCTGCAGATCTACATGTCTTTAACCTCTCTCTGTGTAAATGCTAAAAGAGGCCTGGGGGCTTTCTGCAGGCTGAAACATTGTGCTGGAAGCTGTGGGCCTCACAATATTTAGAGAAACACACGTTTTCTAAGACCTGTGTGAAAGCTCTTATAGTGAGGATGAAATCCCTCCGCCTCCTTTTTGTATCCTTTTAGGCTTTCTTTTGCATAGCCAGAAGGGTTCTAAATGTTAATATTATTCTGAAAGAGCACATGGTATTGTGTGAGTCAGGCTTTCGCATATGGAGCCCGTCAGAGCAAGCAATAATTAAGAAAAAAATATGCAAGCAGTTTGAATACTAAGGCCAGTTACACTCACTTATCTCCTATCTACTTTTATAGTGATTATCATGGGACTTTAACTAAACTATGACACACATATGATAATATACACTTTAATAATCACTTTGATGTTTATTGGTAAACAATTATTGGTGAAAGCTGTTAAATTATGGATTAGTATTATAATGCTTAATTTGATCATTTGTATTTGATTAATAATTTATTAAAATTACTGTCTTTGTAAGGCTTGCAAATATTCAGGAGTGTATTCACTAGCTGTCATTACTAGTGCCGTTAGGACTACTGTTTTTCAGCAAAGTGCTCCATTAATGAGTGTTATTTCTCAAAATATACTGAGAAGGTTAAACATTCATGTTCAGTTTCTGCTGTGAGAAGAAGATAATGATTAGATACATTAATATAAAATATTAATACGTTTGGATCTAATCAACAACATTGTTTTATAATCTTTCAGCACAAAGAGCCAGATTGCTCTCTTCAATATAAACAATTTCAACAGAAGGTCAATGTAATACACATTCAAGGGGCTAAGAGATTTTAGGAGAAAACAATGTCGTAACAAAAAAATCTTGCAATGAGGAGCACAGGATGTGGGCTTTGCTTTGATTAAAAGAGCAAGGTGTAGAATAAAGGCCAGTTAAAGTGTTGTGTCCATATGGCCCAGAAGCCCTGAGGCTGTCGGCCTACACTGGGGGCCTCGGCACTCTTCCCTCTCCATGGGACCCCAGCTGGTGAAAGAAACCCCATTTACTTTCCTGTGCTGCTTCAGCCACCATTATGGACCTTGGCTGTGGCTCAGCCACTCTCTGCCATAATTAACAGCACCGAAGCCACAACAATTACAGCCCTTCACCACACATACACTATGAATCAAAGAATGAGCTAATAGGAACAAAAAAGAGGGAGCCACAAGAACCTTGAGATGACTGTTATTCTTCCGAATGGAATAAAAAGTAAAATTGTTGTGCTCCAAGCCCACAATCATTAGCCTGTAATTAGTTTACACAGAGCTCCCAGTTAAATGGCAAAATACGGTAATTAACACATGACAGAAAATCAAAGGCTACTTTGTAAGCATATGAGAAATAAGAGCCAGGGGCTCAGGCACTGTGTACAGATTGCATTTGTTGTAAATGAATGGTTTACCATTGATTAAATACATTTTATTTGTTCTGAATGGATCCAAGATTAAATCAGAATTTATAGTTTCAGGAAAAAGAAATGGTTTGATTTTTGGAACACCATATTTGCAATTTAAACTTTACTCTATAGAATGCTCAGATCCATCTAATGAGTGTTATAGACAGACGAATATAAAAAGTTCAGTATAGCAAAGCAAACATTAGCTACTGTTAGTGTAATTTGTATTTTAACGCACTTAGAAGATTAATACAAATACAAAAACTGTTCCAAATATTGTAAAATTAACGTCACTTCTATTCTATTCTATTCTATTCTATTCTATTATATTCAATTCAAAGTTGAAAAGTCACAGCAGAGTACTTTACATGGTAAGGTAACAATTCCCTCTGAGCACTTGGTGACAGTGATGAGAAAAACTCACTCAAGCTGCAGAATAATAGTATGAAAATATACAGTATTGTGCAAAAGTCTTGAATCACCTCTCATTTTTTTATATTTTACTTTAAATGAGAGACTTTCTTGTAATTCTTTAAAGTGGTCTTGGCCAATAGTTCTCGAGGCTTTCTGAAGGTCTTTCAAAGTTTTTTTTTGGACACTGGCTGCTTTTTCACTCATTTTCAGTCCAGTCCTTGTACCTGACCATTTTCAGAGGAATTTTTTGTTTTGTTTTTTAAGCCACTTAACACTGACCTATGAATCATTTAAGAATTAAAAAGGCACCTAACTCAAGGGATGAACCAGTGTTGTGTCTACATATAACAGACAACTCAGCAAAGAACCAATTTTAAATTGTATCTTTAGTACCAGCAGCTTGTTGCATAAACATAATTTATCCCATTTCGTTAACTGAATCTACAAAAAATGCCAAAGGTAACACAGTTCGACAGGAATAAAATATTATTTTTTGCATGAACATTTGATTTGCAAAGACCTATTAGCTGAAAACTTGGTACATCTCAACATGCTATGCAGTGTGTCCTTAAAAATTTTGAGGAAACCGGACAAATGCAGGACAAAAGAAGAGGTGGCAGGCCTAGAAACCTATCTACAGCAGATGAACAGCATCTGAAAGTTATATTCTTAAGACATAGGAAAAAATCCATCAAAGACCTGACACAGGACCTTCAAGATACGTCTGGCCCTTCAGTTGATACATCTACTGTTCACTGAAGCCTCATCAGAAATGGTCTCACTGGAAGGGTGGCTGCCAAGAAGCCATTTTTAAGGAAGGGAAACAAGAAGAAAAGGCTGAGGTATGCCAAATTACACAAGCACTGGGCTGAAAATCAGTGGCAACAGGTTTTATGGAGTGATGAACCAAATTTGAACAATTTGGTTTAAATTTTCATCAGTATATATTGAGAAAGTCAGGAGAGGGGTTCAACAGTGAGTGTCTACAGCCATCTGTAAAACATGGTGGAGGCTCTGTCATGGATATGACAAGAAAGCTTGCCTAAGACAGTTCAGGCTGTGTTGAAGAATAAAATTAGTCATACCAAATATTGACTTTCAATGGTATTAGAATGTTATAAACTCTGTTTTTGCCTTATATACTTATTAATATGTATTTATATGTATCTATGTACACATTTCACATAAATCGCTGCACCTGTTGCCCATTTTCCTGGCAAAATATAGAAATGAGGGGTGACTTAAGACTTTTGCATAGTACTGTATGCAAAGGAAATAGTATGTTACCTGGACTATCTGTGCTGTGATTTGTTACTGCCAGGTGAGGTAAAAAGCTCTAGAAGATTTGTGTGCCTCAGGAAATATCTTTGCATAAAAACAAAAATGTTATATATTGATTTAATGTTCTGAGGCTCCGGGGACGACATTTAAAATGGTGTACTAAAGGGACCTGTATTGCCACTGACTCCAAGCTAAAAAAATGACATCTGTCTGACCCTACTGTGACCTACACTTTTATTCACTCAGAGACAGAAGTGAATCTAACTGTTTTTTGAGCTATCTCTTCTGAACACGGGGCACAGTCTGGACTTTAATATCCAGTTGCTACTGTAATGCTATCTGTTAAGTATTTAGTTGTTACCATGTTAACTTTAAATGGGAGATTTCTCATGGGTAGTGTAATAATAATCGCAATAAACTTTATTTGCATTGCACTTTTCTAAAAACACTGCTTTGGAGAGAGCCATAAAAACAAGATATAATAGTAAAAAACATCAATTTGGCAAGAAGTAATAAGGAAAACAAATAAAAAAATAAAAACAGAAACTCCAAATTCAAACTCGTTTAATAAAACATTGCATAAAACTGAGTGTGTAAAATGTGCTTTAAGAGTGGTCAAATATTTTATGTCATAGAGGGAATGACGTAACCCTCTAAGTCATATCTTTACCTGAATGCATTTTGGGTTCCATAGCTCTGGACCATAACGATGATATTCCTGCAGAGCCCAGTTATAGCAGCTAAGATGGCATGCATCACAATATGCTGTACCACGACCACCTTCCTCAGAGTCAATCTTGAAGAGCCAGCGCTGCACATCAATGTTTTGAGTCATAAGCTCTGCCAGCGTTTCATGAAGCTTGACCGAGAGTGAAAAATGTGCAGTACAAACTAAATTAACACAAGCAAATGTTAGGAGGGAAAATGTACTGAAAATCTGTTACTGAGCACTGATGAAGGACTTTGTGTAATGCATTATTTGGTGTCTGACCTGGTTTAGCAAGTAGATGTCTCCTTGACCAGGTGGTACATCGATCTCTGCCCCGACAAAAATCCTCCTCCCTCCAGATTTGGTGCTGTAGTGTTGAGCAATAGCTGGTTCTGGACCCAGGATTGGCATGCCTAACTCATCAGCCACTGCCAGGTCATCCATGTGGGCAATTCCACCCACAATATAGGCCTGCTTCCCCTGGATCAGGTTTCTGATGTGCTTCAGGGTGTGTGGACTGTACTTCAGCAGCGTAGACAGGCACATGTTATGGGTCTGGAAGAGATGAGGGGAGGACGATTATTCCAGGAGCGAAGCGTTTTCACTGTCTCTTCCAAGGGTTGTTTCTTGACCTGATTTATCACTGTGTACACATAACAGATCTATTATTGAAATAGCCAGCAGGGTTTTGACCTCTCCTGTATTCTAGCAGGTTGAATTGATAAAAGCTGCCTGTGGGAGGCCTCCCCTATCCTTCACATCTTTAATGTGTGCTCCCAATGAGCTCCTTGGGAATACAACTAATTACTTCACATCTGTATTTATTTGATCCACATGGAATTATCCCTTCTGTCACTGGCAGAATGCGCTGCCAGCCATGGGTAGCAGTGATTCATCTCAGCAACACGTCTGGCACAGTTTAACAACAAAACAGCAGGAAAATCAATAAAAAGAATGAAGAAGACCATATCGTGTTGCACATTCAATCTAGCACAAAACGATGCAATAAGATGGATAGAATGGCTGGATATACAAAGATAAATATAGCAACACCTTCACTTTTATTGTACTGAGATACTCAGAACTATTAAAAATGCAGCCTTTAGATATAGTGATGAGTTAATTAAACCAGCTACTATGGAATTTAGTCATCTGCTGAACACCACCTGATAAGACCCTTATATGTAGTTTAATTAAGTAAAACCAGCATGTTTACTTTAATATAAGTAGTGGCTTAGTTGAAAAAGTAGTTAGAAAGATGGAAAAATGTTATGCAGAGTGTAGCTCTATAGCAACCACCTCCTTTGGTACCCTCTAGAGGATAATTCATAAACTACAAATGCTTGTGGCATCTCTGTATATATAATACAATAGATTTCTTCACTCAAAAGGTGTATTATTACCATTTTAATACTTTAAAGTTCACATTTGCAAATAAATTAGTGAATATTATCATTCTTACTGGGAAATAATCTACAGCCTCAGGTGTGAGGATGATATAGCGTCTCATGGAGGATGAGGCCCGAGCGGCTGTGGTATCAGCCCCATCTGTGGCTCCATCACACTTCAGGAGGCTGGTGTAATAGTCCAAGATGTCGTCTCCCAGATGCTGGGGACATATGTAGATCACCTCCACATTTTCATCTACAATCACACAAAGAGGGTTTTACAAATGACATGTTTACAGATATGTACAATACTAAACATAATCTGTGTAGAAGCTCCTACCTCTAATATCACACAACCTGCTCATTTGGATGTTCTGTAGGATGTCAAAGCCCCTCAAGTTCAGTTGTTTCCTCTGACAGTATCCTGTCAGAATAATATTATAGGTTATCCAACATGATAAAAATCTGCAGCTCTGTACAACTACTGTTAATGTGCGTGTTACTAGACTTGGGAGTAAGGGACTTAAGTCTAATCACACTGTAGTGCAAGCCGATGATTAATTTAGCTTAATAACTAGCAGGTGCTGCGCCTGTCGCATGCTGGGAGTCCTGCTGCACCATGTCCAGCCACTACTGAACTACATTCAGTGATACCGCCAGGATTTTAGCCCATGTATGTCTGGATTTCTGCCTGAGAGAGAATCCTCAACTGAATCAAGGTAATTAAATGATTGGATTCATGCTAATTAACAACAATGGGGTTCAACTTTCTAATTATCCTTGCTCACACAGCACTCTCTGTAGTCACCCCAAGTGCAAATAAAGCATTCCATCTGCTAGTAATTAGGCTTAATAATTTTAGACAATCGCTCAATGATTTACAATGCACATGCCTGATTACAGTCTAAATGTGGGTGCTGTGGTGAAATTAGAACAAGAACCGATCCTAGATTGCACTCTGTGTTTAGCGCAAAAACACAGCAGCGATTCCTCTTTTGTGTCTTTTTTTTCTTTTTTGCACAGCAATAAAATAAGACCTTTGTGCCGCTTGTAAATATTCAACATAATGGCTTTTCATTTGCTTAATCTACAAATTAAATGGCGATTGAGACTAAATTGTTCAGTTCCCTGGCATGGGGACTGTCATCATCCTGTGAGTGCTTTCCTGCAGAGAGTCATTTGAACGAGACAGAGTGCCTGCACCAGGGCCACAGACTGGGGCAGCAGAGTGGTGAGACCGGGGGTGACTGCTGCTAGATCAGATGTGCTTGTGTGTGTGTGCAGCAGGCAAAGAAAGCTACCTAATGAAGGGATGTGGATAATGGTCCTCTTGGAGGACTGGATGTGTTTCCAGTTGGCTGCCAGATGCTGGGGATGGAAAAAAGGAGCGATCAGAGATGGGACCGCCAGAGTGTATGCACACACACACATACACACACACAAATCATCACATCACTGCATAGCTAAAACACATCAAGCCAATCTCTCTCTGGGCTCACAGAAGCAAACCAAGCATAAAATACCACCGTAATTAAATTAAGCGTTTACTTTAGGAACATCTTCTCACAATTAATTCAATCAGCAAGGTACATGATGCTACTGCCAGGGGAAGATTAGCAGGCTTAATTAACAGGGTATGAATGTTTTAAGAGTGAGAACATACATTTAGTGCATGTATACACACACACAGCAATGTTAAAACTAAATGATGTTGTAGGCACTAATTAATATTATGCCAGCCCTCTAAAAGATGTTCAGCCAGATGACACACAGACATGACATCTACAAGAAAAGGGAAAAGGATTACAGAATATTACGCATGTAGAACAAATGAACTGTCACAGCGTTTTTTTTAAATAAAAACACAATTTCATTTCTCATGTCTAAGATTACAAGTTAATGTAGTTAAGTATAAGTAGTACATTCTGCTGTGATAAGGAGACGCTAAAATATTTGGAGATATTGAGCATAAAAGTTGGGAAGCCTGGAAGTCTGCAATTTAGAAAATCAGTCTTTAAAGCCTAACGAAACAAAAACCCAACTTGTTTTTAATTGCAGTTTTAGTTTAGCTTATATGTAACACTGTCATTCTATTACAAATCTTAAATTGTGCCAGTGCAATTAGAATTATTAGAGTTTTCCCTTTACAGTCTGTTTTCATGTTATATGCTAAATCACCATACCTTTTATTTTAAACTGGAAAAGATTCCTTTCCTGTATGTGGGCAATATATAAAATACTTTCTCTATATTTTATGTTCTTCACCTAAATTTGCTTCGTAGCTTACTGAAAAATAAGCTATGAATATGCAAACAGTTTTAATTTCAAACTACTGGAAACAAGACTCTTCTGCTACTTTGAAAGACCAGTTTCAACATTTATGACATGCGGCTTAAATTTTCCACATTACACTTGTGAGTTGTTTATTAGATCAGGATTAATATTTGATGGCACAAATCATGTTTGCATGTGAATGCCTTAAAATCAGAATTTTGGTGAGTATCTTTTACTTTTAGAGCATTTCATTATATATGTAGTGATTATTACTTGAACTGTAATAGACCACCTGAGTGCAGTGGGTATCCACTTTTCAGCTTTTTGTGCCTGTGCTTTCTACCCTTCATAATCACAGTTTCTATTTCTGTCTACTTTTACAGTGTGGCTGCACTTTTACTTTCTTCAATTCTTTCTCTTTTCCATTGTCTTTTTATTTTCTCCTTAAACTTTACTAAGATGTATATGTGTATCTGGGAGTGGTTCTTTTAATCTGACACTGTAAGTATTAGAGAAATGCATTTTCTTTACAGCTATAAACAATTATTTATAACACTGTATCCTGGCATGGCATTGCCTGACTTCTGTGCTTATTTCTAAAATTGTCTTGGTGTGCTAGAAATGATCATACTCCTCAAACCACATTGGACCTTGTAAAAAATTCAAACAGAACTTTATACTAAAAAGAAACACAATGTTCTTTTCAGCCTTAACTACAGTTTAAATACACATATTTTTCACTATAGAGTCTTAGAGGTGTAATTTTTAAGTCACAGTCATAAAGTAACTTAATTTTAATGAAGAGGAACTCATTTACATTCAAAGGATAAAGTGTCACTCTGATTTGGAGAAATTGAGAAAAAAAGTCAAGAAAAAAGAGAGAAAGTAACATCACCTGTGCTCTGCTGCGACTGTTTTCCAGTTGACTAAAACGCCGGGCCTGCAGGGCCTTCCTCACACGGCACAGCTGAGCGTGCATCAACCATGAGATGGCGATGGTGCCTGCCGCCCACTTGCGGCGACAGTGGCACAGGTAGGCTGTCCGGGCTAAGTAGCGCCTCCAGCAGGACTGGATGCGGATGGCAGCTGCCTCAATGCCTCCCTCTCCCTTGTAGCGCTGACCTGGGTGCAAGATGAGGCCTGATACCTCCTCCCAGTTTTCAAGCACTGAGAGGACAAACATTGCTGAAGGAGCCTTACTCCAACCATTATCCCAAACATGGCTCAGCTCCACCAGGCGCTCTCCACTCACTTTGGCTAAAGGCACAGCAAAGTCCCTAAGCAGTTTTTTCAGGGCCTCTAGAACATCAACCACACTGCTCCAACACAAGGTAAAACACTGCTTGAAATAACAGAAATCTGCCGCCATTGTGTCAACCTGTCCATTTCTGATTGTAAAGGGGTATCTGGTGATGTTTACAGGCAGGTTCTAAAGAACAAAAAGGAAACAAGTGAGAGGCAACCAGCCTAGTTCTCAATAACAGAGTTAAAATAAATTAAAGTGTTGGTTTTAAGCTAATTTTAAATGTTAGTTTTACCAACTATTTTTCAGTTAGTGTACCTGAGGACTTCTCGGGATAGGACCATTGTGCTTTTGGACCATGCTCTTGGAGGTTGTGAAGGAAGGTGGCATCTTAGTGGTCCAGATGGGTGTGCAGTCTCTGTCTGTTCTTACACATGTGGATTCAGGTTCTGTTTCCCATACTGGCTGTTTGTGGCACCTGGACTTTGAACCTATCAGGCCAAAATTCACAGACAGACCCAGCTGTATTTTGTGAAACAGTGAATGATCAGCAGCAACCAGTCACCACTGTGAAATCAAGCCTCAGCTATCTCTTCAGCAACAGAGTTGGTGAGATATTTAACCCAAAACACAGTCAAAACAATGAGAGAAAAAACTAAAAGAGCTAAATGGATAAAACAAAAGATAATGGATTTGGCAAAGCTGCTGGACTTTTATCCAACTTCTCAAAAGTTTGGTATTCTCAAAACCAGAACTTTTAACATTGTTCAATCAAAAATATTATGACATTTTCCATGAAAGACATTTTTTAATATTTCCTAAATAAATCTAAGGTAAATGTAAAAAGCTGGGAAACAGAAAAAGGTAAAATGCATTGTCTGCTGCAGACTCTGTCCTATCTTAGAAGAACATCAGTCCTCTCTGGGAAAAAGAGAAGTAGCCTTGTGCTTGATCGACACAGACCACAAATTTGGATGTGGCACTGAGAAAATACAAAATTAAATTTAAAAAAATGACATTGTGTTTGTCCTTGTTCATCCTTGCCCAGGATTTTAAAAAAGATAATAGTAGGGAAAACAGAATGTTAGTAATTCAATATAACAATGTACATGGTTTGGAGTTTGACACTAAATATATGAAATATTATGGAAGTAGTGGCTTGATCAAAGTACCACAAACATGAACATGAATGAACACCAAATGTCAACGAATGCTTGTCTAGAGCATAACAGATGAGGTGATGGTGCAGAGGTGGTGAAAATGCCTGCTAACCTGTCCTGAAGTCTTCTTCGGAGACTACCAGAATGCGATGGCCCTTTGGCTCAATTGCCTGAAGATTCACCAAAGAGCCAGAGATTATTCTGTGATGTTTTGCCTGAGCAGAGGATTTTCATAACATCAGTAACTGTACATCAGATAAACACAACCAACAGAATGCTACCTGACATTTCCTGCTGCTGTCCACAGTAAAACACATCTGTCCCTTGTCACATAAAACAAAATGCAACAGCAACTTGAAAGCCTGAAAGAATGTTTCAGCAGCTAGATTTTATTTATTTTCTAAAGAAGATTTGTAAGTGTTAAGGGAATTTATTGTATAATTAATTAGACCTAAGTAAGCTTTAGTCGTATAAGAAAAAAAATATTCTAGAGGAATAAGTATAAATGAGAGGCTCGGGATAGCATACTTTATTAGAAACAACAGATTTTCTGCATTCATTAAGAATTTAGGAAAGCCATAAAACTGCCACTAGCAACAGGAGCTGTTCTGTAACTCGCTTTCAGCTGAAAACACTATTAATCAGAGCTATTCAAATCTGTTAACCTTAAACATTTTAATTCATAACACTGGATCACTATAAAAGTAAAACAAGATTTAATGGCCTAATTTCAGTAACAGGAAGATGAGTTTGTTGTAGCCTCCGCTTTTCCATTCATGACTACATTTAATCATTTCACAACTCATAAAACAGAAAGTTTGTGCTCCTCCAGACTTGTCACCTAATGTCCTCTCTTTTGTTCTCCTCAGACCACTGAGCTCTCTGACAGACCACAGGTAGTAGCCAGGTGCTGTGAGATTCTCCCCTCAAAGGCACACATCTGTTTCAGATGGGGTTGGGAAAAAGGTGGCACCTTTTGTAAAATTGCTAAAATGCAAAAACTCATTCCCTGGCATGGGTATGGAGAGGAGAAAAGCTGGCCTGAGTTGCAGGAGATAGTATCAGGCAAAGAGCCAGTGGTTAGCAGTTGGGGAAGCTACGGCTGTCTTATTGGCATGCTGGACCAGGTATCCACTTCTGTCTTGAGACAGCTGTAAACCAGTAGCCCATAGCACAGCAATCAGGCGCCTGTTTCTTTAGAAGAATGCTGATGTGCTGCAATCTGCTGCTTTCCGCTTTCTGCAGCCAGCAATTCCATCTCTCCTATATCAGAGTGACAGTCCTGGCCTCTGTTTCTCATGTCAGGTAGAGATTCCCAAAAACATATCAGAAAAGGAAAGTGTGTAAAATAGATCTAAAACTAATGCCGACCTTTGCAAAGATTAATTTGTTTGCTGTGACAAGTGCTGGATGTCATCCCTAAGCCAAGTGACCTTTATGTCACAGACTGTCTGAACATGAGACTTGAGGCATCTATTAATACAGACCACTACCATCACTCTTCAGAGAGAGAGTAAGTATCAGGGAAAGGAACAATGATATCCAATTCATCGTAGGTGCAGCAGAAACTTTTCTCACTATACAAAGAAAATACTTGAAAGAAATAATTATGATTACTATGATTAAACTCTAACAAAACTATGATTATAGTCGAGACTTCATGCAATGATTGGTGGTGAAGAAAAAATCTGCCTCATGAAAACATTTAAAATATAATTAGAACACATGTAGCCTGATGTCTACAACAAATGAAAAGTTGAAATTCTTTTTGCTGTTCAGTTTTACAAAGCCACTGCAAATTAACTGTCATCTACTTTATGTAGAGTATTCAATCTGACAAACTGTAGCACGTAATTTCTGGAGAAAAATTAACTATCGACATCACAAAGAGACTGAAAGGCTCCAGGGCACAGCTGAGTAAAGTGGCAAATTCACAGGGTTTATTTTAGACCCACCTGTAGTAAATAATACATCACAACAAGAACGACTGGTATACGAGTTGTTTATGTTATAGTATTATGTGTATCACCAGTAAATTTAATACCACTTATATACTGAATTCGAAAGTAACTATGGCTCTCTGTAAAGTACAGTTTCTATAGAAATCATGCATGACAGTCTACAGCAAAAGTTAGATTATTCTACATTTATGGAATTTTACTTACGTCACTTGTTCTCTTCTTGTGGGTATCAGGAAGTGATATCCCAGATTTCTGCCGAATGGCTCTTTTGTTTGGCAAACGCATGTTTAATGCTAACTTGTCCTGAAACAGAGAAAGGATACAATTTCAAAAATTGTAATAGAAGATGTACACTCATCTGTCAATTAACTAGGTACACCTCACTAGTACTGGGTTGGACCCTTTTGCCTTTAGAACTGCCTTAATTCCTAATGTGCAGATTCAACAAGGTGCTAGAAACATTCCTCAGATATTTTGGTCCATATTGATATGACAGCATTGCGCCGCTGTGGCAGATCTGTTGGCTGCACATCCCAAAGGTGCTCTACTGGATTGAGATCTGGTGACTGTGGAGGCCATTTGAGTACAGTGAACTCAATGTCATGTTCAAGAAATCAGTTTGAAATTATCTGAGCTTTTTAACATGGCGTGTTGTCCTGCTTGAAGCAGCCATCAGAAGATGAGTACACTGTGGTCATAAAGGGATGGACATGGTCAGCAACAATACTCAGATAGGCTGTGGCATTTAAATGATGCTCAGTTGGTACTTTTGGTGAGCCCATGTGAACTGTAGCCTCAGTTTCCTGTTCTTAACTGATAGGTATGACATCCGATGTGGTCTTCTGCTGCTGTAGACCATCTGCTTCAAGATCTGACATGTTGTGCATTCAGAGATACACTTCTGCATACCTTAGGTGTAACAAGTGGTTATTTGAGTTACTGCTGCTTTCCTATCAGCTCGAAGCAGTCTAGCTATTCTTCTCTGACCTCTGACATCAATTGGGCATTTTCACCCAGAGAACTGCTGCTCAATTGATATTTTCTCTTTTTTGGACCATTCTCTGTAAACCCAAGAGATGGTTGTGCAGGAAAATCCCAGTACATCAGCAGTTTCTGAAATACTCAGACCAGCCTGTCTGGCACCCATCATGCCACGGTCAACGTCACTTAAATCACCTTTTTCCCCATTCTGATGCTCAGTTTGAACTTCAGTAAGTCGCCTTGTACATTCCTAAATGCACCAAGTTGCTGCCATGTGATTGGATATTTGCATTAAGGAGATGTTGAACAGGTGTACCTAATAAAGTTTCTGGTGAGTGTGCAATAAAAATAGTTATAGATTTTTGCTAAGCAAAAAAGGGTATCAATCCCTGTCCACTTTCCTTTGTCTTGCTTATCTTATTACACGTGTTACAGCTTGTACACACAATAAACAATTGAAAAAAATGGTTATTTATTATCCTTTTTTTAAAAATATCTAAATGTGAATAGTAATCTACCTGTTCCACCGCTGAAGCTCCTGGAAGGTTTTCCCTTTGCGTCTTCACATCTGAGATTTTCTCCAAACAAGGATTCCTGTGTAAAGACTTTACTCAGGCTCACAATCCCAATTACCAGAATTTATAACAAATTCTAAACATTTTTAATTAAATTTACAAAAAGATGATGGTTGAGCTCAATATTCCCACTGAAAATACTTCTCCCTACTTACCATTTAGAAATTGTCTTTTTTTGTAAGTCTTCAATGCATGGAAGAACCAGCTGCTGCTTATTCACTGTTTTCAGATAATCCTCTTCATGTTTCTATAGACAGTTAAGAACTTATTAACTGTCGGTTTGTAACTCTATCACCTTTGTCTGAAGGCTATTTATTTAATATAAGTGCTATTGTGCGTGAAGATTTCTCACCTTGATGTCCAGGGCTTGAATGTTCAATGTTGTGCCCCTCTCACTGACAGTCACTTTCTCAAGACAAGATCTGAGTTGTCTGAAATCGTCTTCAACCTGTAATACAGTTTTACAATGTAAATACTCCAGAAAGTGACCTAACAAAAAGCCAACACACACGGATTTATCTTGATGTTTAAGGGTCTCTCTGACAAAAGCTGCATTTCTCTGGAGGATCTACTACAAAGGTAGAGATTTCACACACACACACACACACACACACACACACACACACAGCTCTCTCTCTCTCTTTCTCTCTCTCTCTCTCTCTATATATATATATATATATATATAAATATAATATTTTC
>VUQS01077425.1:3424-19826 GCA_015108495.1 Heterochromis multidens
AAAAAAAAAAAAAAAAAAAAAAAGAGGGAGAGAGCGAGAGAGAGAAACATAAGTGTTGAGCCAAATGAAATTGTTTCTTAGAAGTGACACAGGGTTTTCAGCCATGAGAGGATTTATTATTTAAACTTCCACCTATTTGCTGTTTAAAGTTGTGGAAACAGCCCAGTTAATAAACAGATGAATGCAAAGAAAAGAGAAGAGATGTGGGTGAACCGAAAATTTGGAGAGAGAAAGAGAGATGATATTGCTTTTGTCATGTAGCTTAATCAGCTGCTTACCTTTCAACTGGATTTCACACTTGCATGTCTTGTTGCGACCAGGGTCAAATCCGGCGTACCCTTCGCACAATGACCAATTTTCTCCTCAAACTGCACCAGCAGAGACCTGCGGCGTTAGCTGCCACGTCAACACATTTAATTTCCTGAGTTTAAAACTTGCAATAAAGTTGTTTTATTTTTTAAATAATTATTTGTGCAAATTTGTGCAAATTATTGGCAAATTTTTATTACTTACATGATCTCTAAGCAATGAAATACTATTCACTTGCAGTATGCAAACAGTTTGCATCCATGCTTGTACAAATCAGGGTGCCTTTTCAGCTTATATATTAAGTACAGTTAAGGTTAGAATTGATTTTTTTTTTTTAATTTCTATGTATTTTGTTCTTTTGAGTTAGTAGATAAGTAAATTGTATTTATATAGCACTGTTCAAGACAAGGAAACAGTCACAAAATGCTTTATAGAGGTATCAATAAAAACCAGTCTGTGTCAAGTTGAAATGGACACACATGAACCAAGCAAAACAACAGCCCAACCACTTAGCTAGCCAAGTGGCTGTACTGTGTATTGTTTTAACAGAGGCTAGTGCTTTTTATGTGATTTTCTACCAAAAAACAGAGGAAACAATTAGCCTTGTTAAGGTAATGTAACACACCTCTGCCGGCTTATAAAGCTTATTTTACAGTTCTGCATTTATGTCCATTTCTGTAGGTATTTGACTACAAAGAGGGGTACGCAAACATGCTTGCACCCAGTCCTCCAAAAGACTAACAGCATGACGCTCAGTGTGGATGACCCTGTGCATAGTCCATAGGTCGACTGCTGACTGATTGAAAGGGCTTGTCAATAACAAGTCCTTAGCCAGTGAGTGAGCAGAAAATACCACTGCTACAAATACATTTAAGTTTTTATTTAGTATGACCCAAAATGAGCTACTGAGCACATGAACTCAGCAGGAAAATGTTTAAGAGGTCCAACGGGAAAGCCACTTTCCCATAAACATCTATAGGATCCGGAGTCTTTTTGCAACCACAGCTATCGCCATCTGGTGGCCTTCAAATAGAATGCAGGTTTAAGGAACTTGTGCTTTGACTTCATTTTTTCAACTTTATACTGTCTATAAGCCCTGGTTGTGATACTGACTTTGTGGTCATTAGGCTGCAAAGTTAGAGAAACTAATGCTGTAAAACTCATTTTACAAAGATACCAGAGTTAACTGATTCGCTTCTCTGCCGCAACACAACAGAAAGAAAAAAACTGGTTAATAAACACACGCATCAAATCAAAACAAGAATTATAACTTTCTGGCTAGGTTGAACTTGTAACTTCAAGGATTAAAGTAAGATTAACTATTTAGGTTTTTAAAAAGAGCTGCTGAGCCAAAGCTCTCTTGAGAATACCTTTAACTGAACATATACCTACCCATGAGAGTGTGGCTATACTGTTGGCTTATTTTTATTCCATGCATTCTGCAACAGCGTTAACTTTATTTACAGTGCATGTGTAGTCAGCACTGATGATCCCTACAATATAAAGGAATAGACAGTAAATTCTTTTTTATGAAATTAATACATTTTTATCAAACCAGCTTAGCATGACTGCCATAAAATGCTTGAAGATGTAAAGTATAAAAGCAGCCAGAAAATTACTGCAGACTGTTTATTTTTATATTTATTGATTGATTGATTGATTGATTGATTGTCCATTTGCTGTCAGTTATCAGAATTCAGACAAAGCAAATGTGCTCGAGTAGGTAGGGAAAAAAAACTTGTCTGTTTACCACAAAAAATAAATAAATATTCTCACAGTTTCAGGGCATAAGAGTACTCATTCTCAGGCAGCATAGCAAAATAGGATTTTTCACAGCAACAGACCAATAAATAATTAAACAGACTCCAACAATAATACTACTTATTCTCTCAGGGAGTGAGCTGCTTGGTGTTTCCCTCATAAAGAAGAATGCCCACTGTAATCTTTCACTGGAACATATTATATTTCTCAGGTTATGATGTTGCAGGGGTTTATGATTTGAAAAAGCAGAACAGGGTAAAAAATAATCCATGTGCTATAAAGTAAACCACAGGCCCCTCAAGCAGTTTGAAATCCTTTAGATTCAATGCTGGATGCTCATCTAGTTTTATCGTGGAAACCTGCCCGTAAGGCAGTTTCAGTCTGTTCAATAAAAGTTCACCTTAAGAGCAGGCAATTCTAAATAACAGGGGAAAACAAATCAAATAGTTCCCTAGATGGGTGTCAACAGTAGTTCAACAGTCACCTTTGTCACTTACTTGAAAAACGCCTTACTTAGCGCCTTACTTAAAAAAAAAAAAAATCTCACAGCCAGAAAAAAATTAAATAATAAATTTAACACTCATGTTTTTCAGTCCTTATTTATTTTAGATGAAAGTTTGCTTGCTTTGGTCTACTAAAGCGCTGAAAGAAACTGTGCTACATTTCAAGGCGCTCTAAATTCAATTTACCTTTGTGGTTTTATTTCAGAGAAAGCCCATTTTTGGTCTGTAGTGCTGACAATGTGCTATAAAGCAGGTCAAGGTGAGTACTCCACATCTGCAATTTCCACTGCTAACACATTCCCAATGGAAATGAGTCTTATTCATTTTTCAAACAGCCTCTAGCATATCTGATAAAATAAAATAAAAAAAAGCAGCTAGGCCAAGCATTCATCTTTGATGTTTTGCAAAGAAATACAGTGGAAAGCTGCAGTCTGGCTTCATGCATATTGTAATGCTTAGCAACGAGTTGCAAGCAGCCCACTGGTTCTTGTAGTTATTTCTCATTCAAGCCCATCTCTGTCAGTTCCATACTGATTAAAACACTGGGACTCCACAGACTGGATTAGATTTAGATTTGTTCTGATCTTACATGTTCTGTAGCACCACTGTTAGGCCAAGCTGGAAAATACTGAGGTGTGCGAGGATGGTCTGTAGGCTTAAGGACAAAGTTTTTTTTCTTCCACTGCTGAGCTTGCAGATATTATTGAAATAAGTTACACATTACACATTTTTAACTGAAGTTTTTCCTACTTAATATCTTTAGAAAAAAACTTTTCTTACCTGCAAAGTAGTTATTTATATATAAGAAGGTTAAATAAAGCAAACACCCAATGAAATAACAGTCTCCATGAAGGTAGCAGTTATTGCAAGACTGTTAGGTGGACCTAAGTGTGTCTGTACGGCCATACTCCACTTTTGTACTGTCGAGGTTATCATCACATTCTATAGGTAATGCTATCTTTACTTTTTATTTGGCCCCATTTGTTTAAATTAGTTAAATTCTAGGGCGTGCACTGACCTAGTTTTACAGAAAATCCGAGTGTAGCAACAGTAACATTTCTATTTGCTTTGAATAGAAGCAAAGAGTAACAACAAAAGCGGAGCAGGAGAAACCAGGAGCTCTCACCTTCTCTGTAGCTCTCTGTTGCTAACACTGGCCATAGGAGAGCAGAGACTTCTATCTGCGGAGTTCTGCCAAAGACTAGAGACGCATGTTGTTTTCACATAGTAGATAACAGCCTCCTCTTGTGGCCAAATGCCGGCACTACATTTGTACCGATCGCATGTCTTATCTTAGCGGCATAATGGCGCCTGTGCTATGAAAAAAGGCTTTAAGTAGCACCTCGCAACGATAACTCATAATAAAGAAATTTAAACCAAATATATATAACATACAGCGACTGTCGTTATAAGTATTAAAATATGTTATAATGACCGTGTCAGCGCAGGCGCGGTGGCCAAGTGGTAAGGCGTCGGTCTCGTAAACCGAAGATCGCGGGTTCGAACCCCGTCCGTGCCTTTTATTTTTCTTGTTGGTCATTTATATGAGACCCCATTAGTGACATTTCGTTTGGGACCCAGAAAGTTGATTCAGATTTTTTGTGTTAAATAACTAAAAACAGTATTTTTTGTTATTTCTAAACTTAAACAGTGGTTCAACATTATGACAGGTCAGATTCTGTACCCCACATTTGCTCAATAATTCCCCATGAAACACATGTAAGTGCTGCAGGTGGTCAGACTACTATTGTGATCAGATCTCAGGCAGACGTAAATGCAATTCATAAAATGTTAAAATGTATTCAGAATCCACCTCTTCTCATTATCCAAGTGAGGCAGATAAAACTATAGGTAACAGGTACATAAATATCTGGACAGTGACACAAACTTTGTAATTTTGCTTCTGTACACCACCACAGCAGATTTTAAATCAAACAGTCATGATGTTACTGAAGTGCAGATTTTCATTTCGTTAAGTACTGGATTAACAAAAGTATTGTATTAAATGTTTAAGAATTACAGCTATTTTTATATACATGCCTCCATTTTCAGAGGCTCCAAAGTAATTGGACAGTTGGCTGACATGCAATTTCATGGACAAATGAGGCCTGCTACTTTGTTATTCCATAAGAAATTAAGCAGATAAATGGTGTTTGGTATGTATTCATGAGAACTCTCATTAACAGGTCATGCAAGTGAATTCTTAAGTATACAGGGCTATACTTGCTGCTCAGGCTCTGCAAAATGATGCGTACGGTGCTCAACAGAGTAAATGGATAATGACCCAAAGCATACTGCAAAAGCAACCCAAGAGTTTCTCAGGACAGAGAAATAGGATATTCTTCAGTGGTCAAGCCAATCACCTGATCTCAACTCAACAGAGCATGTTTTTCAGGTACTGAAGACAAAACCAAAGGCAGAGAGACCCACAAACAAGCAGCAACTAAAGGTGGCTGCAGTAAAGGCCTAGCAGAGCATCTCAAGGGAAGAAACACAGCATTTAGTCAAGTCCATGGATTCAAGATTTCAAGATGTCATTAACTCCAAAGGATTTTCATCCTTTGTTTTAATAACAAGTCCCTTATATTTAAAATGATGTTAGCTTGTCCAATTACTTTTGAACCTTTGAAAATGCTGGGCTATATTTAGTTAATCTTTAGTTAAACCTCTAGAAGCAAAGCCAAAAGTCCGCACTTCAATCACAATTTCATTGTTTGGTTAAAAATCCACTGTGGTGATTTGTAGAGGCAAAATTACAAAAATTAAGCTGGGACGCACCATGTTTGTTGACAAGTTGGTCAGCCCTCCTGAAATAATTTGCATGTTGGGATGGGATCAAATTACTGGTACAACCAGAATAATGAGAAATCATTTTGATACAAGGCATAAATGCAAAAAGCCATGGATGCAGCTTACATGGAAACGGCAAAATCTGTATCAGATTCACATATTTACTCATGTGTTTAAACAACTGCTACTCTAGCAGAGATCAAGATTTTCTCAAGTGTATTTTTTTTCCCATAAAATATTTCATTAGCTCAGAAATATATATTTGTGTTTTCTCACATTAGGATAACATACTCTACAAACACAACTGCCACTGATAGTAGACTAGTGCAGTTTCCTTGGTAACGCTTTGTGTTGCAGCACCAGTGATTCATATCTGGTTCGTGTTGCATTGCAATCAAGTTCCGTGTGCTGAAGTGACCCTTTGTGAAATAAGAAGTGGTGATAGAAAAAAAAACAACTGGAAAATGCTGCAGTGGTTTGCAAAAACTTGAATCAGCAATGCCCACAACGCATCACTGGTGGCTGATGGCCAAACTCCAGCTACAATCACTGAGACACAGTGCTGCATTTAGCACTTAAATCAGCACCTTGGTCACTGAAAATAACAGATGGCAAATTCACTGGTTCTAGAGTTTGTTTTTCATGATAGTGAAAGGGAAATGTTGTCTTTTCTTACTCTACCAGCAGCAGAGTTTTCAGACACGTGTTTATGACAAATTTTCTTTCATGCGGCCAAAGATGAGTTATTACTTGGTCTTTAGAGAATGGCCTGTATGCCACATGCATCCAAGTGTTTACTGCGGTGTGTTATTTTTCCTTCCTAAGAAGATTTGTTGCCTTTGACCTTGTGCTTGATGTTTTTGTGTTTTTAATTCAGGATCCAGTTTAAAATCTATACTCACCCCATGTGACGTATACTGTAAAGACGTACATACATGCATATATGCATAATGACAGTCTCACCTTAGTGGCAATGAGATCAGAAAAGCAATTATCAGACGCCTTCAAAATAGCTCTGACTTTCACAACAGCTTTTAAAATCCCAATATAGCAACAGAGTAAGTAAGATTCTACTACCAAGAAACTTAGTAGTCTCATATACTGTCTGGAATGCTTAATGAACAGATGTTTAGCCCCTTTCCCTCTAAATTTTTCCATCACAGGTGGAGGCTGTGTGGAAAAACATGGAAAACAATTTTAAAATGTGTTCTCACTCACAATCACAGTCACTTATTAGTTAAAAAGGCTGAGTAAGTAATGCATTTCCAAATATAAAAAGTGCCACCCCAAGCTAAAAATGAAATAAATTCAGCTTGTTGTTGCTTAGGTAATGACAGATGATGGCATATAAAGTAGCAGGTTGTTAATGCAAAAGGGCTCTTAAGATTTTTACAGATTTAGTGGACTGCATTTGTAACTCCTTAACGAAAACCTTATTTCTTTGTGAATGATCCGTGTGAAGTGCTTTATCATTTCTGTAATATAATCTCCTTTAATTTATTTTCTGCCTTCTGCAATTTGAAAGTCTTCAAATGAAAAAAAAAACAAAACACACACACACACAAAAAAGAGATTGAGTAAAACAGGAGGAGGAGAACAAAGGAGTCAGTAACATGCGGCAGACTGGCAGCAGTTCTAGGCTGCACTCACATTGATTTCCTTGTCTGTGTGGGCTGTATATTCTGCTCTCAAAGGAGATTTTTATACAGTGAATGCAAGAGATTGTGACCCATTCAACCTGTGCTTTGCATCTCAGTTGGAAATTATATTGTGGAAATTAAAGTCCATCAGTATCATTATTGAATCAAATAAATACAAAATCATCTGACATAGCACGTGGCCAGCCACAAGTCCAGAAAGGCATATGCACGTGCTTGTTTGTTGTTTATGTTTTGTGCTCTTTAAGCCAGACTTCACTGCGTGCCGTCTGGCTCTTTGCTGGGGAGCAAAACAGTTGATTAAAGAATGCAATTAGCATGGAGCAGATTCTGTCAGCTCTCCTATAGGGATTTTAAAATGCAGTGATTCACTGTGACATCCACGCTGCCATGAGTCGGTGGGATTTCTTTAAGTGCAAGACTTCTTCAAGAGCACCATATTGCTCTGAGAGATGTTAATACAGGGTCAGCTAAGACCAGGATATATATTTGTATATGCGAAAGGAAACATTATTTCCAGCAGTTTGAATGTAAGGACCACCTAAAACTTAAAGAGCATCTAAAATGTTAACAATCAAAAGGTCAGAAAAATTAAATAGGTGGTATTTTAAAGATAAAAGTAATAAAATCTTTGTTCTTCAGAAATCTATGATGGCTAAAAAATGGTTGGTGGCAAAACCAAAGCATTTCTCTTTCCATTTTCACAGATTAGGGGAAAAAAGAAAAAAGAAAAGTGGGATTTTGAGTCACTTCATCTGCCATGTGGTGGATAGAGATGAATCCTGTAACTTCAGAGTTCAAACATGGCAAAGCCTGGACACAATCACTCAAGTGTTTTAGGGCCATGACCCAGATTCTTATTTCTACTATTTAACCTGGACTTTGGGCGCAGCACTGTGGCATCATCTTCCATTTCAGCCCACACTCATGAACGGTGCTTTAATTCAACAAAGAAACTGTGTTTCCTGTGTGAATTCACTGACCAGGCTCACACAGGTGTAAAAGCTCACTAGAGAAGTAACATCAGGGAGGGCTTTGGCTACTTTGATTACTGGCTGAGATACTCTTTACTGGACATCAGAGAGGAAACAAAGATTTACCAGTTTGCTCTAAAAGTGGTCCCGAAATCAAAACCAGAAACACCTGTGGTGGACCCAAGAGAACATAAAGTATTCAAACTCAGGGTCAACAAAAGACTTTTAATTTAATTTTATTTATTTATTTAATAAAATATTAGTGATCATTAAGAAGCACTAACTAGAGGATTGTTTGGGTGTGTAAAGTTGACTGCTTAGTTGGGAATGTGGCTCCATCTACAGGCAAATATCAAGACTTCACACAATACAAATTAATGTATTTACATATAGCCTCCTGCTATGTAAAGGGCTGCAGATGTGAAAAAGTTTGTTTATTTCAGTACAGTAAAGAAAACTGTTAAAGAAACAAGACTCTGCACAAGGAAGGTTTCCTAATATTAATGGTACGTGTCACAACCAAGGCTCAAAGGGAAGGACAAAACACGGAGAGCACGTGTAATTTATATGAAAACTAAGCACCAAAAGTTAAATATGTAATCAGTTAATCAATAATTCATGTAGTTTGTGGGTGTGTGGACATGTGTTGTGTAAGTAAATCAAGAAATAAAGCAAACAATGTTCAAACAAACCCAAATGATCTGGAGGAGAGAGAGAGATTGAGTGCTGAGGTCAATATATACCTTCAGATGGACAATCAAACCAGGTGACAAATATTGCTCTAACTGAGTCACTCTCCTAACCACAAATCCAGGAAGTGGATCTAGAGGCCTAGGGGTAGCTACACATGTGAAATCACTTGATAGTTATTCAGGGAATGTGAGGTAATCTGTAGACATCATAGGAAAGCACAAGCAACTGTAACCACACTGTGATGTTATAAAACTTTAAAAAGAAGTGAACAAAAATCCAATACAAAAATAAAATTTGGCAGTGCTGCTGAGACGTTTCCTACACTGGCTTTGAAAGAAAGTGGAGGAAATTGTGTCACAGCAGACTTTAAATAGGAAAGAAAACAACCCTCACTATTAGCTCAAGTGTGGGTTTTTTTTAACTCCAGTAAATGAAGTCCAGTTAAAAACACACCCAGAGCACAGAGTCAACTTCAGTGTTATGAAGCAGGCTCGGCCCTGCACAGTTCACTAACACATGCCAGCAAATAAGAGTACTGTTTGACTCTGAGTTTTGAGTTTTTGTACTTCTCATTTCTTTGCAGGAAGTCAAGACACAAAAAGGGCGGTGTTCATTTACTCTAAATTTATTTATTTTTTTGTCTTGTATTAAAACATCTGCAAAAACTGATGGACTAAGTTACTCTACATTGTGTATATTACAAAAAGGCACACTGGACATATAAAGATGTATTTATTATGTCAGTAAATATTGCACATTGGATGGTCATAGCCACATAGAAAATCTGGCCATAGTGCATATTTTTGGATGAAAGGTGCTTTTCTCAAACATTTGGCAGCGTCTCTGTCACACTTGCACAGCAACTTTTCACATTGGTCCTTCAAATCATCTGCAATGAAGAACATAAATGTCTTCCCTCAGTTGAAAAGTTGAAAAAGAAGTTGAAAAACGGGATTTTCACTAGTTTTCAGTCAATTTCTCATTAACATCGTGAAATTCTTTTTTCTTTTTCTGTCTCATTATTCTAAAGCTTGTAAAGACATATGGAGAACTCCAGCTATATTTGTGTTGCTTGCTAAGGGTTCATTTTGAGCAATTCATCTATAATTAGAGAGGTTCTGTAATAAATACTACTTTGGTAATTTAATGTTTAAACCTAATTATGTACAGTGCTTAACAAATTTATTAGACCACCACCCAATATAAGGTTTATGCCACAGCTGCACTAAATTAACAGTATTGGTAATTATCAAAATCATTTTTATGTTTCTGTAATGGTTAATCCACCAGTATGTGCAAGTTCTTAATAATTACTGTTGTTATCCATGAATTTTGAAATTTACTGTTATACAAAAAAGCAGAAAAAATAGTAAAGCACATTATTTTTTTTTATTAAGATGCCAAATTACAGTTATTTACTTGTAGTAGTTGAATGTAGTGCTTGATTAATTTCTGACAGAGAGAAGTCCAGTGTGTCGGCTCAAATTTGGGTATAAAAACGTGAATTCAGTTTGTTATTTTCCCTAATAAACAACTCATTTTTAGTTTTAAACATTTTTGACAGATTTCTAAAATATTTGTCTTTTCTTGTTTTTATGACAGGTGGTCTAATAAATTTGTTAAGCACTGTATATTATTTGCTCTTTTTAATAAGCAAATACTATGTTTTTTGTTAATATATATTGGAAAAATCCTGCTTTTCTCCAATCAGCAGTCTCCTTACTTGATTTCTAAACACAGCCTGATCTGTGTTTCACTAAAGCATGAGCACCGTGATGCTTTATGTAGCATAAATATGAAGGTGCGAGTGCCCACATGGCAGTTAAGCTGATTTTAAGAGTGAGTAATCAAGGACGATAACCATCTGACTTCCATCAATTTCAAAATAAAATAAATAAATAACTGCACTGCAGTGTCAGTAATGGTCTCCGCCGGGACACTCCTTTCAAAATTGTCTGGCTTTGCTGCTGTTTGTCAGTAAGATTATACTAAAGCTATCAGTCCACCTTTTTTGAATCTTGGTAGAGAGATGGAGTGGTAGCAAAGAAAGAATTTAATTTTGGTGTTTGTCCCAATCTCAGTCCAATCTCATTTTTCTTTTTCAAAAAAAGAGCACTGGCCTTGGTGGAGTACGTCCTAAAATTAGAACCACTAGAATTAATAAGATCATCAGCTGTATTAACTTTGAATCACAGTTTACAAAAAAAAAAAAGAAATTGCAATACCACACTCAGCTGTCTTGTCCTCACATGTCCACTGATACTGGCTCGTTTTTGTATAGCAGCCAAGACGTTCTGCATCTCCATAACAGCAATCATGTCTGTGGCAACACCTACACACAGACAGATTAACAACATGATAAATACATTATTTTGAAAACTGAATTCAGTCTAGGAAAGATAGGGTAAGGAAAGCAGTAAGTGGGTGGTTGCAAGGCTGTGGTTTAAATCACACCAGGACTATTTAAAAGGCAGGGCAGGATCACCACATGAGTTTTCACAACAGATAGTTAGAAGTTAACTGGCTTGAGGGGGTGAGATGTCTTGTGGTGAAGAAGGAAAAGAAGGAGTCGGTAATTAGGTTTTGGTTGTGGAATTTTTGGACCTATTCTCAAGTAACTATTGGACCGTGTGAGTCTGTTGAATTTACACAGCATTCCCTCCTTCCATCCCGTCGCACTGCATTTGTGGTTCACTCGACTCATTCAGAAGCGGAAACTGTGCGTACACATCAGGATGTGGAATGACTGGGAAGAACCAAAGGCATCCAGGAGGAGGAAATAATATGTACACATTATTTCCTCCTCCTGCAGCGAAAGGCTAAACCTCACCAAAGTACTTGGAATGATATCCTTTGCGAAGCGTAATGCATGGGTCATATATAGTGTCAGTCAATTGTTTAAATTTTGGCATGTGCTATCATCAGGTGTCCAGATATAGTATCCTCACCAATTTGCATTTTCTTCTGTCAGCTTTTTAAGGGAATGTGATAATAACTGCTGCCTCACCAGTCTGCCCTGTCCTTGGGCCAGCCTTGGCCGCCCAGTCCACAATAGCATCCATACATCATATAAGCCAAAGCAGATCTCCCTGTGCTGCATTTGATGGCTCCTGCCAACTCAAGTAACCCTCGCTTTGTCCGCTGGGATTTGCGTGTTGCCACAGAGGCCACAGTCACTGCAAAGAGACACAACACAAGAGGAGACACAAAGTTATCTCTCTGTTTCTACACCAATCCAGTACAGTACTATGCTGCACTGTATCTGTTATACTCTGATTTTGTTTTGTATTCAAATTGCTTGCATGTTTTCCTGTACAGGGGCTAGATAAAATATCATTATCAACACTCCAGAGTTACTGACACAATCTTAACAAAATTATACATTAAAGTTTTACAAATACAGTTGCTTTGCACAACTATTTGCTTGCTTTATATTGTAAAATGTTCCTGCTAATTGGGTTTAGGATATAAGAAATCTTTCTGTAGCTGCAATGAAATTCTCAGAGCTCCAGTGCAATAGGTAACAGGACTCAAAGGACTGACTTTGCTCTTATTCTGCCTCAAAACCATACTTAAGGCTTATAATCCTGGGAACACAGATACTATTTTACAGCAAAAATCAACCTAATTTGCTCCCTTTGAAAATCTCACTGAATCACTGTTCTTATGTAAATACAGGTAGTTTTCCCCTCAAGCCTCTTACTTGCACTGACTACCTCTTGAAATAACTTCTCAAGTGTGTACTATCACTATGCTTCACTTTGGAGCTCTACTTCAAAGTAAATAATCACCTTACCAGATAGCAGGAAAAGTATCCGACAAAATGCTGTCATGGCATGCAATAGGCAGCTAAACTCTCCTCCGTAAGTGTTCTTCACTTCCACTCTCAGTGTAGCGTGGAGGAGTGGAAAGCTTTTTATAGTTACTGTTTGAATAATCTCCTGAGCACCACCATTGGCTGGAGACTAATCCAGTGCTTGTGAATCTATGCTCCTCCTAGTGCTTTGTTTAAGTTGGACCAATGTTTGTGTTTTTGTGTTGTTTTAGCATTAACACTGCTATATTGAGTAAACAGAATAGATGTTTGTTCTGTATTTTCTGGAGGTGTAAGACAAGTCGATGTTTAATGGAAACATGTAGCAATAAATGGGACATTCCTCTGATTTACGACATGTTTCATTTATTGTTTTCTTTCCTAAACATCACTGTGACTTGAGAAATGAAAACAAAATTCAAGCTACCTCTCTGAGATGTAGGTTGTAACAGGCAGGAAGTCCTTTTGTTTTAGAATGAAAGATGTTCAGCTTCGCAGTTTTAATCCTATATTAGCATTTTACACACACTCGAAAAATCATTTTGAGCTTTTCAAATAAATATTCTATGTCCATATATTAGTAAATAAAAACTGATTAAACATTTGTTCTTGGAGAATAAAAACGGGTCTTAGATGAGCTCCAGTACCTCCCACCCACTGAAACCACAGACCAGTTCCAAATGAATTTAAACTTCTTTAAACACTGGTTTTAATACTATTGAAGAGTCATTCTATAGGCCACACATACTTGTGCATTAGTATCAGTGTTTGGAAGCTATGTTTACCTATTTTACCATATTATATCCCATATTTTCAGTATTTTAGCTGATTTTTTTTTGTTTTTTTTGTTGCTATTAAGACCATTAACAGATATAACTGTATAATTATCCAATGTTTAGCTCATTCATCTGCTACTTTCAGCTCACCGTTTTATAGTTACTGCTGATAGTTATTTGGCTCACTGTTTAAGGTTTTACATGTCAGGCCATAACAAAAATGATCTTGTCCTTAGCAGGTTCTAAAATGAGATAAATGCATGTTCATGTTTTGTATATATGAACTACAAAACATGGAATATTACAAAGTGTCATTATTTGACAAAATGTGTGACAAATTAAGTATACCCCACAATTTAATAGTTTGTAGAACCACTTTTAGCAGCAACTTGAAGTAATTGTTTTCTGTATGACTATCAGTCTCACATCATTCTGGTTCATTGAGGTTTGCAGGCATTTTGTAAATACACAGCTCTCCTAAGGTCCCACCACAGCATTTCAGTCAGGTTGAGGTCTGGCTTTTGACTGGACCACTGCAACACCTTCTTTTCTTTTTCAGCTATTCTATTGTAGATTTGCTGCTGTCTTTGGGATCATTCCAGCCAAGCTTTAGCAGCTGGCCTCACATTTGACTCTAGAGTACTTTGGTATATAGAGGAGTTCATTGTTGACTCAATGACTGCAAGGTGCCCAAATCCCACTGCAAAACAACCAAAATCATCACCCCTCCACCATCGTGCTTTGCAGTTGGTATGAGCTGTCTGATATGCTGTGTTTGGCTTTTGCTAAATGCGGTGCTGTGCAATATGGCTTCACTTTATCCACTTTGGTCTTGTCAGTTCCAAGGATATTGTTCCAGAAGTCTTGTGGTTTGTTCAGATGTTACTTCACAAAGCTTCCTCCTGGCAACCCTTCCAAACAAGCCATACTTGTTCAGTCTTTTTCTGATTGTACTGTCATGAATTTTAACATTTAACATGCTCTTGAGTTTTTTACTGTTTCTCTGAGCATTGCATGGTCTGACCTTGGGGCGAACTTGCTGGGACATTCACTCCTGGGAAGATTAGCAACTGTCTTCAGTGTTTTCCACTTTTGCACTGCAGAATAATGAACTTCAAATTGTTTGGAAATGGCCTTACAACCCTTACCAGATTGATGGGCAGCAACAGTTGCTTCTTTAAATTCTTTGCTGATATCATTCCTCCGTGGCATTGCGCTAACATACACCTGAATGCTCCAGACCAGCAAACCGCCAAAACTTCTCCTTTTATAGACGTGCTCACACTTGCTGATGATCAATTAATCAGGTGCATATGATTAGCAGCACCTGGCTGCTGCTTACTGTCTTAATTCTTTTGGTAGCAGTGAGGGTATACTTAGTTTTTCACACACTGCTTCTGCATTTTGGCTTAATTTTTGTCCAATAAATAATGACATGGTGTAATGTGCCATGTGTTGTAGTTCATCTGAGGTTGTATTTACCTAATTTTAAGGACCCGATTATTTTTATTTTGTCCTGGTATGTAAAACTTTAGAATTGAAACAGGATGTGTTGCTTTCTTTTTACTATGACTATATCTATTTTATTTTAGTTTCAAACTCCACATGTTTGCAACTTATTACATATCCCTTGGAAACTACAAAAGTACCAACTAAGTTTCAATTACCCCTGGCTGGGAATCACTGACTTAAGGTATAGAAGCTTTCACACAGCACATCATTATTTATACGTCTCCTGTTCTTCACAACAAATGCTACCAGACTAGCTAATTATGGTCATTATACCCTAATAATATATCTTTTCTTCCTTAATTATAAAGAGATGTGCTCATGTGTCTCATCTGTCTTCTTCTTTTCTAAATAAACAATTCAGTGGGGAAAACAGAAGAAGCTTTCACTGCTTAAAACTCTCAGCATATATTGCAGCTATCATTATTGTCAGTTTGATTTACAGAGTGGCACTTCAAGTGTCTAACTTCTGAAACTGTTTAGTTGACAAATTTCAGGCCTGGTTTGAAAATGGCACACACTGTGTTGTATCATTGCTTCTCATCTTTTTATTATGTTTTTCTGAAAGTATTTTTCCAGATCTGTTACACTTGACTCTGTCGTCATCAATAATGTGGCAATGTCAGGGAAGCTAAATCATAAAAAGACTCCTGCTTTGGGTTTTGATAGAGACATACAGTATTCTTCACTTCTTTTGTGATTCAGCTCCTTGGGGATACTTCTGCACAATGTGAGATAAGCGCCTCCTCCTGGCAGTTATTACACCTGGCAGGCTGCATCCTGAGGCACACATCCTTCAAGTCCTTGTTTATCTGATCCGCCTTATCTCAACAAAGCCATTGCCACAAAATATCCAGCCAGCAGTAAGATCCCATCAGGCTCAATACACATGGCTGAAAATGTTAATGTTAAACATGAGTAAACTACAAATGTAAAATGAGCCAAATAGCACAAAGCACAATCCCAGGTCATTAGTGACATTCAGTGCTGCTTTTATAAAAGATAAAACTGCTTAAAGCCTGAAGTGATACTAATACATGAACAAACCTATCGATCAAATGAGAAAAAAAGGCGAGCTGAGGTTTTAAACTGAGATTGTATCCCAGTATCTAACATTATAGTTTGCCCAGGTATGATTTAAGAACAAACTGGGTTTGGTTGACAAATGACTGTTACTGTGAGTCACAGCTTACTAAACTGTTTTTATAATGGGTTTGACATTTAGTTTTCATTCAGAAACTGTAGAAAGAAAAGGGCACTTTCAAAGGTTTCCATGGAACCATAGGATGATTACTGTCTTTTTACTGTTATTTTTAAAATGTCTTAAATGTTAAATATTTAAATGTGTGCTATCAGTCCTGCTGGCAGCCTGTGGTCAAAGTTCCTGAATGACAATCAGACAGTACCCCCAATGAGTTTGGAGGGAAAAAAGAAGTAACAGGCTGTGTGCTTCCTCACAAAGATCTGTGCAGCTAAGTCTTTTTTTTGTTTGTTTGTTTTATCAGCCTGCATCTAATGTATATACCAAGATCATTTTAGGGTTTTTTTTTTTCTCCCTGTTCTTATATTTGATCACAGTGCACTACATTTAACATTTAAACTTTGTTCTTGAATA
>VUQS01077425.1:27708-37928 GCA_015108495.1 Heterochromis multidens
TTTGTTATTTATTTAAAAAAAAAAAAAAAAAAAAAAATGTCAGGGTCTTAAGATGTATCTGTGTGTCAAGTTTGGTTGCTTAACTCAGTCGCCACAGTCATTTGGTGGTGAAGAAATACAAACATTGTGTTGATTCAGATTGAATTCAGTTTGAATTCAAGCAGCAATGATGGGAGAAGTAAGATGGACACATTCCACAGCTGGCAGTTCAACATTCAGGCCACAGAAACATTCCTTAGCATTAAACATGCCCAGGATTACACCCCTTTCCCCAACTAGTGCAGTCATCCACATTTCTTCTTACAGCTCAGATTAACATCCCTGCCAGCTGTAAAAAAAAAAAAAAAAAGTCCTGAAGCCCAGCACAGTCACAGTGTAGCAATGTCTCCATGGGACATATCATACTACACTCACCATATTCCTTCTGGGTCTTAATCAGTGCTCTGAGCACATCCATGATACTATCCAGGGGCCTCACATTCCTCGTGATGATAGCTGGAACAGACGGTTTATATTTCCTCCTTTAAACCCTCTGCTTAGCTCCTCTGAAACCATGTCGTCTCCTCCATATCTCCTCTGGGATTAAAGTCCTTGCTCCATACAAAACTATCAGTGCGTTCAGCTGGTGAAGACTCTCTATTGCCAAGAGTATAATGCAAAGAAAAACCACAAGTAGAATTGCAAAACTTGACATTTGACAAAAAGTAGCCATTTCACCTTTGCATCAGACACAGTGAGCAGTGAAAATAGACTTTATTGTGGGATAAATAAAAAAAGAGAGAGAGAAAAAACAAGCTGCTGCCACTCAGTGCAGTGCCAGGGGCAGGACAGGAGATGTAGATTTTCTTTTTTCTTTTTTTTTTTTATTACAGATTAGTAGAGGTGGAGGTTAATAGCCACATTATGTTTTAAGGCCTTCTTACAGGTTAGTTTACCTCTGCTGTATAAAACAAATGAGCAATCCCAAAAAACAATTGAAATAATGTCTAAAGTAAATTCTTGAACTCTGGCTTCATTAGCAGAGTTCTGTGGAGTACCATTTCACTGTCCTCAGTTTCCTAAGAGTTCTGCTAAAGTTAAATATTATCTGGCTTTGTTATTGCAAGTCCATTGAATATTTTTTTTGAATATAAATTAGTGTAGGGGAAGGCTTTGAATTACTGACTGAATTACTAACTCACTGTATTGATACACTTTGCATTTCCAGTTTGACAGTCATGTTTAGCCCGAGGACCCGCAGGTTACATTAACATTAGGGGGTGGGGTGTTTGACTTGGATAACTAGGTCTTTGTTTCGCTATTTATAAAAACATTTTTACATTTCTTTGTTGCACTGTTAAAGCTGACAATCTGGGCTAATTGGAGTTTTGTATACTGATTTAATAACACAATGCGTTGGTTTTAACTGGGATTTAAATTGTTACCAACAATCTGTCATTCTCTTTTTAAATAATGATCTGGTCTTTTACCCAAGAGAAGTTGTTTGACATTTTAGGAAATATGCTTAATTGCTTTCTTGCTGAATGTAATACCTCTCAAGTATAAGTGCATGTATAGTAGATATGCAACTACAGATTGCAACTGGTTAGCACAAAGACGGAGAATCCTAGGAAATGGCTAATCTGGCTCTATCCTACTTATAGTGTATGTGATATGTCATGTGTTAAAACCATGTGAAACTAGTTAAAAAAGGCAGTACCCCTGAAAGGTGTGGGTTTCATACATCATAATGTAATTTTGTAATGGGGAAAACTGGGTTCCAGTAAATAAAACTGGTGGAAGATCAACACTTTCAGAGGAACATTCAGCACTCCTTTCCTGTTAGTGTATCTGTCTGTATTGAGTCATGTTACATGGCAGTAAAAACACTCTGTTGTCTTCAGGGAGGCAATGCAACACACCACACCCTTACCTGACTCAACTCACTGAACATGTAAAGTCAATTTATGACAAAGGAAGTTTTTGTTCTGTGCACACCACTAGACCATATGGCTATTCTTACTCTGTAACATGTTTGTTTATTTTTTTTCCCTTTCTTTCTTCTTTCTTTCCTCCTCCTTCCATAGGGACTCTATGACCAAGCACTAGAAGACTGTGAAAAGGCTCTACGGTTGAATGAGGGCAACTACAGAGCTCTGTACAGAAAAGCAAAAGCCTTGAAAGAGTTGGGGCGACATCAAGAGGCCTATGAGGCTGTTGCCAAATGCTCTCTAGCAGTGCCTCAGGTAAGGAGTAACATAATGTAACAGGATACAATAAAAGACCACTTTAGCAACTCAGTGTAATTTAGAAAGTTTCAGATAAACTGATATACCTCAGTCTTTGGTGTAATTGGCAGTCACTTTTGGTTTGTGCAGTCTTAATTTATTGATTTCTCTTCATCCTTTCTTACAAATACAGGGCTTAAACTTCTCTGGCACTGTAGAATACCAGTGCAGGGGAAGTTTGAGATTTCTAAATGGATAACGATTTATTCATGTTTATTGTCAGTGCGTGAAAAAGATACAATGCTTTTAAAATGGTTCCATTAACGCTACTAAGGCCTCATTTAGACTTCTGCGATGAATCTTTGTGGAGCCTACGATGTAACCTTCGTAAGTGGGCGACGTCGTTGCCGGCATTTATGCTTGTTTGGGTGCATTATGTGTTAATTACCATGTGGTCCTGTCTCAGTGTTTTATATGCGGTGCCAGCCAATAGAAACAAATAAAATGTTGGGACTTTTTTCTCCCTGGGTTCCCACTCTTTGTTGTGGTCAGTTTTTTTTTTAAATCATATTTATATTGATGCTGTGATTATTTTTTTTTTTTATTTAGGCGATGATTGTTATTCTCTCACTGATTTTAAAACCCTCAAAAACTGTGTCGAAAAAGTAGCTGGAAATGGACACGAGGAATTGACTGTATTGAACAGGCCAGTCACAAAAGTTACAGGCTGCATCAACCCAATTTGTAATTAAATTTCTGGGGAGTTGCACGTCAGGTTATGGCGTAGGGTTTGCAGTTATGATGTAGCCACAGTGTAGATATCCCACTGAAGCATAAATCCCCAGTAATTGGTCATTTTAACCCAATGGTAGGTGGTTGCTTGGCAGCATGATGACGTAATAAAATTTGACATAGATAAGAACCTTCGGTGGCCTAAGACATACCTGTGTGCCAAGTTTGGCTTCTCAATTCTTGATTGCATAGGAGTAGTTCACACACAGGCAAATTTTAAAGATTTGGTGTTATAATAAGACAGAGCAGAATTAGAAATCAGCTTTATAGAGGGTATATTGGGCTACATAAAATCAAGTGCAATATTTAATTGTACCATAAGTGAGATTATGGGCCATTACATTCACCGAATCTTTGTAGTAAAGGTATCTAAGAGGTAATTGTACATGCTTTGAATAATCATAGATAACATATAAAAATGAAGAAAATTTGATCTACAGCCTGATTTTTGTGTTCTTCCACCCACATCCCAGTCTTTCACTTAACCCCTGAACACATTTCAGGTGCAGAAATTTCCCTTGCTTTGAAGCACTGCAAATACAAAAATATTAGGAAAGCTTTATGTGTGACAGCCATGCTTTAAAAATCTCTGGTTTAAGAAGTAATGGTCTCACTGTCCCATCACACCATGTTTGTCCTGTATTGATATAAAGTATTGTGTATCTGTCAGATTTACATTTAGATGGTCTCTCTTCATCTCCAGGTTGGTAAAACAGTGCAGTGAAAAATTCTGGGAAAAAAATTTGATTTAATAAAAATGGCATATAGGAAATTAATACCTGTAAAAACATAAAGGATCAAAGTCAGTGACTGTCCTGTGTTGTTTCCCCAGGACTCCAGTGTCACACAGCTGACCCAGGACCTTGCCAAAATTTTGGGGTTGAAAATCCGTAAAGCTTATGTGAGGAGTAAGGTATGGATGTATGACAAAGGGGACCTACTATGCTTTTCCTTATTTTCTGTAAATATAAAATATTAAACATACACGTGTAATCCCCGTGAGCCAAAAGCTCAGTCTTCAGTGCTCTAAATGTTCTGGTTCAGTCAGTTTTTTTTTTTTCAACTTTTGGCTTGATGTGATGTTAAGGAGTTGCTGTGCCTGGTATGGTTGTCACAGGCATGCAGCTCTGGCTGTAAGCACACCACCTGCCTGCTGCACATACTCCACCCGACCACCTGTTGTTTAGACTCTCTGTTCACGATGGGATAGCCAGTCAGAAGGAAGCTTGCTTACAGGAAGAGGAGCTAAAACTACTTTATCCAAAAATTGAAATACAGAGCTTGGAGCATAATGGGTCCCCTGTTAGTGTGAAAACAAGTAAAACCACTCTCTGATTCATGGAGATGGTTTTAAATGGCTTGCTGTGTTAACCAAATGATAAGGAAGTGAATTAATGAAAAAAAACAACTTTTTTTTTTTTTACTTAACAGCCTGCCTTGAATGTTTTGAGAGGATCAAGTTATCAAGATGCATCATGCGACAAGGTAAGCGACATCCACTACACAACAGAAAATGAGTAGCAGTAGTCTCCCAAGACATGAGGTGATCAATAACAATTTGTGTTTTTCAGTTTTCTCATGGTTCAGATTCAGTTGAAGATATAGAAAGTGGTAAGTTTCAGTCTTTGATAAGCTTTTATTTGCACATCAAAAGATGCCAGGGCAAAAGTTACTCATCTGTGCATGCCCTCATGTGTTTTTTAGAAGTGCCTCAGTTAACCCAGGATAGCAGTATTTTGGCTCCAGGACCAGCTCCCATCCAGCCTCCGGTGGCAGTGCACCTACCTCTGAACGAAGCAGTGGTGGATGAACTTCCTCCTAGCAACAGTATCTCATCTATTCCCTCATCTGAGCCACCAGGCTTTGAGTCTGTCACCCTGCCTGTGTCTGCATCCACGTCAGATCCCCTCCCCACGCTCACATTCGTAAATGGGTGCCGACCCAGTAAGCCTTACCCAATTCTTGATACTAGTCAAGATTTTGATACGGACATCATAGGGGACGACCTAGATGATCTTCTGGACCAAGCTGGCCCCGAATCTGCTATGGTTAGTTAGCAGAATCCCTGACGAATAAATCTGACAGCGATTTTAGATTTGAACAGACTTGTGATTTTCCTTAATCTCCTCTGTCAGGTTATTCCTACGGTGAAGGGGCCTCTTCCTTTACCAGCCGGTATTGCCTCGGGCAGTTCCATGTCAAGTCCATTCCTGATGCCATCACACATCAACCCATTTCTTCAAAGTGGTCCTCAGCAGTGCACAGTAACTCTGCCACCTCTGTATCACAAGTCAGGGTCAAGTGCATATTTTGGTATGGACACTTTTGACTCCATTCCACCACCATTGGATTCCCTGGATAGTCTCACGATATCGGACTATAAACCAGGTACGCTACTTTACCTTCCCTGCAATGTCTTGTAGTTTTACTTTGGTTCAAATCAGTAATACTCCCATCTGTATCAAATACATGAATAAGCACTTTTTCCCCCCTACTGTCACAGTTTCAGATTATGCTCTGAGTCCATTCATTCCACAGGTAATTACTGTTCATCAATAATATCGAGCCATCATCAGTTCAGGCTTTGTTACAGGCTCATTTTACATTATTTTTCTTTTTTATTACAGATCAACAATAATGACACCCCAATGGGGATGGCTGTGGGTATGCCTGACGTGAAAGGCCTCCCTGCTGCTGTTGATTTAGCAAAGAACCCCTTAGCTGAAACACATGAATTCAAACAAGCCTGCTCAATGTGCTACGTCAAAACTGGTGAGGAATTGTTCTGACAGTAAATTAATTTAACTGTCTGCTTTTTGTTCTGCTGTGAGCTCAAATTTGTCACTGTTTTTGAGGATAGGGTGGGAAGTAGTGTTTGGTGTAACTTGTTTCTTATTTTCCCAAATCACAGGACCTGGAGTGTTGGATTACACACTTCATACGGAAGACCATAAATGCAAAAAGGATGTATTACTTGGCAGAATCAAGCATTCACCAGACAAAATGTGGAAGCTCATTCGACCCAGACCAACAAAAACTCAATATGTTGGACCTTATTACATTTGCAAAGGTTATTTATTTATTTTTTTATTTATTTGGTATAAATTCTTTTCTCACAACCTGTGTCATTTATTTATTCACGTTGAGTCTTTAGATCAAAGTTGTTTTTTTTAAATATTAATTTACCTTTGATTTGCCATGAAATATTGGAATTATCAAAGCTCTGTTTGAACATTTGCATGTTTTGTCCCAAAAACATGGACAAAACATGCAAATTTGTTGAATGATCATCCTTAATTGTCATTTAATGGGCTCATGAGTGTGGCCTCTGTCTTAATCAAGCCAGTTTTGCTCCTCTCCCTTTAAGGCCACCCACCCATGAAACTTTCTTCTGATTGGCTCCCCCTCCCAAACAGAAGTTTGGCCATATTTTATTTGATCACCCACCATTTTAACTGCGTACATGACATAGAAAATAAGGAAAAACATAATGGGCTCACTTTAAACTTTATTACCACTTTTTACAGAGATTCTGGTATATTGCTGCTAAGAAATCCCTCTCAGTATGTCCCATTCCCTCTTTGCATGTTTACACTGAAACAAACAAAAATGTGGCGTAATGCCGTCCAATGTGTTTATTTCAGAACGCCAGCGTTCTGAAATCAGAGGCATGACGTGTATTACAACAGTGTCAGTGTCTAGTGTAGCGTGTCCCCCCACGCTGGCTTTCCCGTGTACACAGATGTCAGTTCAGCTCTGTGACTAACTGCCGCTGGCTTAAAGGAGCAACAACAATATGTCCCATTCCCTCTCTGCACCTTTCACTCAGAACAGCAAGGCAGGGAAAAAACAAAAAGGCACAACAGCGCTGCTATTTCCTCTTTTTTAAATTTTATCTATGTACCTACTTATCTTTATAGAACATGTACACATTTATCTCCAGAGAAACATCTGTAACATGTTCTTTGACTGACACTTTGCTTCTAGCGCTGATTTTGATAATAAAACGTGACCTTGCCTGTTTCAGAGGTGGCTGTTGGAAAAGATTGCCTGTATCCTGGCCACTGCACATTTGCATACTGCCAGGAAGAAATTGATGTTTGGACTCTGGAGCGGAAAGGATTTATCTCCAGAGAACTGCTCTTCGACCCTTTTGGTCCAAACTCCAACGTCAGGTTGACTGTTCCCAAGATCTTGCAGGAGCATCATGGGATATTCATGTTTCTCTGTGGGGTGTGTTTGTTTAGTACCTTATCGAAAACTAGTGTGACAGGTGGGCTTGTAAGATCAGACCAGACCAGAAATAATTTTTCTTTTTTTTTGTCTGTACTTCACCGGATTTCATTAGGAGTACAATAAAGGCACTTTAATGTAGACATAACCAAGTCTTCACTTTAAATTGAGTAGTTTCAGTAAGAACTGAAAGGGAGATCCCTGAGATCCCACATGCTCTGCTGAGGTTAAATGTTTAAAATTAATTGGACATACAAATTCAGGAAAAAATCCTCACATTTAATATTATGCAAAATATTTTGTAAAGGCTCAGAACTCTATTAATCTTTTTTCATTTCAAATTAAATGTTCTGATGCACAGAGTGTGAAGAACTGAAAGTGTATCTATCTGTATACTTACCACATTGACTAGTCACAGAACCTGACATCAACAATGCCTGTTGGCACAGTGTTTTTCCTTGAGGGGCCTCATTGGCCTCATTGTAGATTGATTCTTTGCTCAAAGATGTTTGTTGCAGAAAAAATCTTCCACTTTAAGGACTGCAGACAGTTGTAAATGAATAAGCTGGTTCATTTAACAGCAGTTTATAGAGTAGTAAATATCTAAAATTATTAATTTGATGGAATGTGAGACACCTTTTGTACCACCACATAATGTATGTTTTAACTGTTCTCATGTTTTATAGGTTATCATAAAGTCTATATAGCATAAATGTGAAGGTATATAAATATTACTGTATAGTTGGTTTAATGGTTATAACGGATATTACTGTGAACTTGGAGTTTGACTCATGTTGCAGCACTTATTTTATTATGAGAAATTTTCAGTGGTTATATTTAAATATGTGCTGTTCTGCAGGTGTGTTTTGACCACAAACCCAGAATAATCAGCAAGACCAACAAAGATGACCCTTCACTTTGTTCTCATCCAGTGACAAAGCATGACTTTGAGGATCATAAGTAAGTGAACCACCATTTTACAACTATAGAACAGTCTTCATGTTTTTCATTACTTAATGGGATTTACCCTAGTAAATAGTATTTGTGGCTAGTATAATTTGATTTAGAGCTAATAATATGAAGAGATTCTGGAAATATAAGAACTATCAGATTGTGAATTTGATCATCCTGTTTCTGTTTTAAGGTGCCTGGTCCACATTTTGAAAGAGAATACAGTCCGGTATTCCAAAATAAGACCCTTGAGTCCCCAGTGCCAGTTGGATCTTTGTCGCCACGAAGTCCGCTACGGTTGCGTGAGAGAGGATGATTGCTTCTACGCCCACAGCCTGATCGAGCTGAAGGTCTGGATGATGCAGCATGAGCTTGGTAAGACCATTCTTTGAAAATGATACAAGAACTGAGCGGTATTGCATCTGAAATAGTCTCTCTTCTTTCCCACAAGGATTATTTTAAATACTGGATTTTCTAAATGTGGAATGCCAAATTATATGTATATTTTTTTTGTCTGCATCATACAGGTATCACTCATGAAAGTATTGTCCAAGAGGCAAAGAAGTTTTGGAATGCAACGGCTTCATTGCAGGGAGTCCAGGTAAGACCATCAGGACCTAATGATTTCATATGTTTATTTGCTGCTGCTGGCATTTCCTTTTGTATTGTCATTCTGAGTTTGCCCTTCTCTAATAGGTATTTCTGCTTTAAACATACAGAAATTGTTTACATTTAAGAGTCAGATTTAGCCTTGAATTAAAGTTACAGTGGGAGAAATAATTATTTGATCCCCTGCTGAATTTGTAAGTTTGCTTACTTACAAAGAAATGAACAGTCTCTGTTTTATAGTAGTTTCATTTTAATGGAGAGAGGCAGAATATCAAGCAAAAATCCAGACAACAAAACACATTACATAAGTTATAAACTGATTTGCTTGTCATTGAGTGAAATAAGTATTTGATTTTCTACAACCCAGCCAGAATTCTGGTTCCCAAAGATTGGCTGTGTGCTCATTAAAATCAATCACAGATAGTACTGATCTCAACTCGTTATGTGTATAAAGCACACCTGTCCACAGAATTAATTTTTTCCATTCCAACCTCTCTACCACCATGGGTAAGACCAAAGAGCTGTCAAAGGACATCAGGGACAAGATTTTAGACCTGCACAAGGCTGGAATGGGCGAGGATGATCATGAGAAAGGTGGTGGATCTGCTCAAAACTACACAGGAGGAGCTTGTTAATGATCTGAAGGCAGTTGGGACCACAGTCACCAAGAACACCATGATGAAACCAAAATCGAGCTCTTTGGCATCAACTAAATCCACCGTGTTTGGAGGAAGAGAAATGCTGATTATGACCCAAAGAACACAATCCCCACAGTCAAGCATGGTGGTGGACACATTATGATTTGGGGCTGTTTTTCTGCTAAGGGTATAGGATGACTTCACTGCATTGAGGGGTCAATGGATGTGGGGACATGTACTGTAAAATCTTGGACAAGAACTTCCTTCCCTCAGCCAGAACACTGGATGGGTCTTCCAGCATGACAGTGACCCAGAGCATATGGCCAAGGCAACAAAGGAGTGGCTAAAGAAGCAGCTTGTGAGCAAACTTACAAATTCAGCAGGGGATCAAATAATTATTTCCCCCACTGTAAGCTGTGCATCCGAAAAGTATTCACAGCGCTTCACTTGTTCCACATTTTGTCATGTTACAGCCTTATTCCAAAATGGATTAAATTCACTTTTCACCTCTAAATTCTACACACAATACCCCATAATGACAAAGTGAAAAAAGTTTGCTTGAAATTCTTGCAAATTTATTAAAAATAAAAAAACAAAAATAGAACATGTGCATAAGTATTCAGTCTTTGCTCAATACATTGTTGAAGCACCTTTGGGAGCAATTACAGCCTCAAGTCTTTTTGAGTATGATGCTACAAGCTTGGCACACCTTTTTTTTGTTTGTTTTTTTTTGTTTGTTTGTTTTTTTTTGTTTTTTTTTTTGGGCAGCTTCTCCCATTCTTCTTTGCAG
>VUQS01077427.1:3637-14343 GCA_015108495.1 Heterochromis multidens
GTGAAAGAAAAAAATGAAAAAAAAAAAAAAAAAAAAAAAAAACTGGAGACGGAAAATAGATGCGTGACACATTTGAAATCTTGCATCAATTGCCTTCTTTGTTGTTTTGTTTGTGTATTGGGTTTTTGAAGAGATTGCAACAAGGAAAAAAAAATTATGATGAGTAAGTGAGATGCTTTCTGATGAATTCCTGATTGCAGTTTAGTGATTTTCTTTTTGACGTATTTGCCCACGTGTGCCTGTCACGACTGCTGAACATATGCTCATAATGACAAAGTCTATAGAAGAAAATGTAGCAAAATACTGATGACTGTCAAAGAAGAAACTCTATCGGCCTTCCACCTAAACATGCAGCATCTTAATTATGAGGCAAAACTGAATAGCAAGGTGGTGCCTCACTGTTTTTTGTTGTGTTAAGCTATAGTTGAAACTTGTACAAAGGCACTAATGGAGATTCTCTTGATTAGCCAATAAGGCACAACATTGTACAGGCATTGTTAGCTTTCTGTAGCACAAAGAGCCAGTGTCTCAATTCTAAACAAGCCATCCAGGAGCCCATAGTCGGTAAGCTAGCCACATGCTGCCAGTTTTTTAAAAATCAATATCACCACACATTAATCCTTTAACATGCAGCAGGTTGTCGGTAACCTTTTCACATAAAAAAAAAAAACAAGATTATTTTTTCTTATAAACATGAAGCATTAATTTTGAGTAAAATGCAGCTGAAATATATAAAATCAAATGTTTATTTATTCAAATAATTAATCATTAAGGAAAATTTGCTTGGCATTAACTGAGTGTATTATTATGTATCTATTAAGTTTAATGTTTTACATTAATACTATTATATTATACTATTATATTATACTACTACTTATGTAACAAGATTACATGGAAAATTTACATGTAATCAAATTACTTAAAGTCAGCATTTTGGGCATAGAACTTTTTTTTTTTTGAGTGTAGGGTCGAGTTAGATTCACATCTACCCATTTATGATGCATGTATCTATTCATCATACCCAAATGGAAGTTTTGTAACAGAAGAACTGTTTATAGGTTGCAAGGTGTCCTTCATTTGGCTGGTTCATTCATGTATTGAGAAAGTATATGCACAGGGGATGGGGAGCTGACACTGCAGTCAGCAGTCACAGAATAGTGCTGAATATATCAACAGCTGTACTCACAGTGTACTGACATACACACAGCACCAAGAACGCTGTGGTCTATGTTGGGATTGGGTGATTGGATGAATATATCAGCTACTGGCGAGTGTCCGAGTCCATCGGCATATGTTTTGTTGTGTGAATTTTTGTATCTCTGTGTTTCTAATTTAACAGTTCCCTGTCTTTAAGATTAAATTCCTATCAAGTGCAATTGCTGATTAGTGCCACAAGTGGGTGCCTCCTTCCTTTTTGCTGTATTGAGTTACATTTGAGTGTTTCTCAGATTGGAGGGAAGACTTCCATACTGGTGCTTTGTTGAGTTAGCTATACTGCTGAGCTGACAACCTATCCTGGTGCCAGGTAAGCTAGCCACATGTTGCTGGTTTTCCACTGACACCCTGACAGCAGACATTAAATGTTCTGATAAGTTACCAGCATTTGCTATCCACACTTGGTTGTTCACGTAACCCTCTAAGTTCTAAGTTATCATTGTAACACTCACCCTACCCTAACAGCATTTTTTAAAGAAAGGCAAAACAGACTTTTTTTTTTTTTTGAGAAAAAATGTGTAATTGTTTTTGATAAATGTTTATAAATTATGTGATCATGATTGCCTAAGGTTGGAGTTTTAGGAGGATTAGGGGTAAGGGTCATGGTCATCACCAATCTCGACTTAGACCTCAGATGTTGGCTGCAGGTCATCCTTCACATTACTGGTTCATTTATATACCTCAGCTTGCAAGGCCATCCAAACAGATAAGTTAAATAGGTGATTGCAAGTAACCCACCAATGTATTACAAGTCAGTTATCCCTTGTGTTTTTTTTTTTTCTTCTTGAGAACAAAAGCTATTACTATTAAGTTAGCTAACATATACTGAGGCAAGACGTTTTGTATGTGCCACCATACAATTATCTATTAGCATTATAGAAAGTGGATAGCGCTGTGAAAAATCTAGTACAGCTAATGAAATTAAATTGTTGAGTCTAACAACTTTAAGAACTTTCCTGCAGAAAACACAACCGTGTCGTTTTTTTCTGTTTTTTTTTTTACAACAAGTGAGTGTATACATATCAAGTGGGTGACTAACACTGGACATTTACCTCTCTTAAGTGTTAAATTTGAACATATTTCCCAACCCAAAGAGCAGATTTCTGGCTCTTTACCTCATCACACAGCACCTAGAACTCTGCAGATCTGTAATTGTGTCAAAAATGTCATTCAGCACCGTGGTGTCAGGGGAACAGACATCAGGTCTCCAAGGGCATTGCAGAATGAGTAAAGACACTGGCGGCATCAAAGCAGAAATGCTCCAACTGCCGAGTGGGGACAACACAGCTGAGAATGAAAAGACAATATGTTCCCCGGCTTGTTTATCACTCGGAGATAATTGTTCTTCTAAGAAACACTGCTGTACAGGTTGCAAAACAGATTTATGTTATAATTGCACAAACAACAGACAACCAAGCACTCTATCTTGGACTCACATACATGCTTTCAAAAGGTACCCTTGGTGGGTTGCAAAATAAACTTAAAAAAAGCAAATCTCCAAGCGTGTCCATGGTAACAGAGTGGTTGGGGCCAGCCTACAGCTTTTCTCTTGTTTTCCAAGGAAGTCTAATCCTTCAGAAAATTGTCTAAATTGGCTTGAGGTCTCGTATTCTCACTAAGAGGGAGAGTATTTATTTGTCAAACAAAAAAGCTAATCATTTCTGTGCGGCAGCTGCAATGAAACATTTGTGACATTCCTGATTGAAGGAGCCAAACAGACACAAACGGCTGAGATGGACCCCCACTTCAAATCGGTCACAGACTGTATGCGTGTTTCTCAGCTAGCACTTCAGCTGCTCTCTGTCACCTTGGTTTAGTGTGTGTGGTAACTGTTCAGCGGCCCATGAAGGGGATTAAAGAACCAGCGAGAGGGAAATAGGACAGGCAGAATAAAGATATTTTCCTTGTATGTATTTATTTGCTCAGTTCTGCCTTCTTTCCCACCTGCCTCTAAGGGGTGTAGTATAGCTTTGCTTTGGCTAAAACCTAATACCCCTGGTAGAGATAATGGGTATATCAACTCTATTTTGTAACCCAGATTTTCTTCATCAGGGTCTGTGTACTCCCATAAAAGTGGTCAACGGGTCTTTTGTCAAATCCTCAAGTAGAAAACAGGAACTCTTCAGACATTGTGCTTCATTGCTGCTGAGGCTAATGTCTCTCCACTCTCCTAGGTCAACCAATATAAAGTCAGGTCTTGAGTTGACCACCATTCCTGGTCCAGAGCTGTTTGACAGCATTCATGCTCTCAAATCTGCTCCTGTCTTCCAGATAATTCACCAGTTCTGCCCTGTCTGTTTTTAGCCAGGTAGCCATACCATCACGCCCCGCACCTGTGCAGCATCACCTGACTGTCTTTTCCTCAGACCATTCACTTCAGGACTCTGCTTCCCAGCTCTCAGGCACCTGGGCCATCCTCCTCTTGCTCCCCTTCCTTCCAGGCCCTGAGCGGTCTGCCTGTTATTCTGTGTTGCCTTGCCAACAAGTCCTTGGACGTACTTCAGTTTCTCCTGTTCCTTGTTTTGCTCCCCTTTGTTGTGTATTTGGTTTGTGTATGACCCTCTGTTTGCTAACCTATTTTTTTTCCTACCTTGCTTCCTTATGTCTCAGTGCTAAGTCCTCTGTGTTTGGGTTCAAATTCCTAGAGAAGGTTTCTCTTTTTTGTTTGAATTTTGTCGTACACTTTCTGCATTTCCACCTCCAGTGCCTTTTCGCCAAATGTTTTTGTTGGTAAGTTAAATATAGTTGTTACTTGCAACCTGTCTGTCTGTCTGCCTCCTTTGTGTCCTCCTGCATTTGGGTCCTGTTTTGAACCCCGTGTGACAGCTGCAGCATATACACAATATGTAAAGACAGGAATGATGACAGAGGAGTGTTAATCTTCTAAATTTGTAAGTTCACATCTACTGCACTGCCAATACTGCTGTTTTATTTCTAAAGTAACAGCTGCACACTAGCTACACTAGAGTTCTTGAACTTTCTAATCTTGATTCGTTATGCACCCTCTCAGGTCCCTGAGCTGTAGCTTAGCCCTTGACTGCCCTTGACTGGCACACAGGTCAAAAATGAGCTCATATTGTATGTACAGTTTGTGTGTGTTTCCATGCATTTTCTGACCAAATACCAAAACGCCATTGTTGACCTTTGCTTTTCATTTGATGCTGGCCATGTGGAAAGTCTTTACCGTGTCTTCAGGTCATGCATCGTGAGCTTGGCATTAAAGTGTGAATCGTCACAAGGAATGTCAACACCCTTGCGGAATTATGTATTTGAAGCTGACTTTGATGTTTGCTCTCTTTGTAGAGCCGCTGATGTGCTTCATCATGGACCGGAATACCAGCAAAATAATATTAATAAGTTCACTTGTATGCTCACATCTTGGAGAGGAGATAAAATGCTAATGTTTATATTTGATTTTGTTGTTTAATAAATTAAGCTAATGAATAAAATATGGGAAATTCAGGAGCTCCAAACTTATATCTTGTGTTTTTTTTGGGGGACTTAACCAGGAGGCACCGATTTATATACTTAAAGTTGTAATATGATACTAATAGTCAATTTCTGCACCTTGTCCCAGATGATTGTGGAATTTTGATAAATTACAACTCTGTTTATGGGAATGTGAAACACTGAATACTCAGCTAACATGATTTAAACTTTGCTTAACCCTCTGTACCCCAATAGAATTCTATTAGAATTTTCCAGATTCCCGAGAATTCTGAAAGAAAGAGGAAATCCAAACATTCCAAACCCCTAAACATAGCTAAAAACCTAAAAAAGTTCGTTTTAATTTAAAGATCACAAGTCGCTCTTTTAAACTATATATGGCCATTTAAGATTTGTACATTTCATCATCTATTTCTCATTATCTCTTTCTCCTTCTCTTCTTCTTCATCTGCAGCTCATCTCCACTCCCACTCCCTCTTCCTCCTCACCTCAAGCCTCATCTCCTGAACTGAAGTCAGGGCTCTAACACATGAAAACATGCATAACCATGCTTATTTTTTCCTGATATTGTCATAGATGCCTAATCAGCAGATTAGGCATGCGGGCCTCCCGTGTCTGGACAGTTGAAAAGAGCCGGCTAAACAACAACAGCTGGTTATAAGCTAACATTATGCCAGCTAATGTTAGGCTCAAGTGGCCTAAAAATCACACTTTCCGTCTGATAAACAGTTTGATTAAATTCTCACATCGTATGAGAGTTTATTCACTAAGTGTCCGAGTTGTTAACAACCTTAGATCCAATTCTGAGATAGTTTCAGTAAAGCCAGCTAATACCAGCTAAGAGCAGCTAAAAGCAGCAAACACAGCAGCGTTTACCGACAGAAAAGTTCTCCAAATCCTCAACAACTCAGCTCAGCATTACTGCCATCGGACAGAAGTGAGCTTCACTGACTCATTCAAGTGTTGATATTACTGAAATATGTTGAAATATAGTGTATACACAAACGTTTTTATACACAAACAGTAGTAAAAACACGCCGGCTGGCTGCGGCCGCTATGGGGTACAGAAATTTCTTTTAATCTTTTAATCTTAAGGCTTAATCCTAGTTCCATGTGTCAAAATCCATGTGTAGTATTAAAAAAGTTGCCTTAAATTAGGCTGATAATTTGTTATGTGCTACATGCCCTCAATTGTTGTCTTCAAATTACTGAATAGAACACCTAGTATCAATATAGAAAAATTATGCACAGTGCAATAATCGGTTGGCCCACCAAGATCTTTCTGCTTTGAGGATATCTAGCCCCTTTAAACCAGTATTCGTCCCAGCATTGTGCATAGGTCTGTCTTCAGTTATATATATATCACTACATTTCAAAGGGAAACATTGTCCTTTTTTCTCCACTACATGTATCTTACAAATGTAGTTATTGGTTACTTTTGATATTGTATAAAAAGAACATACATTATGCAATGCAGTGGAATCCAAAAGGAAACCAATTGCTTCCAAAGTTTTTTGTTCTGTTTGTCCTGGTTAGGTGTTCTTTACTCTCCCATCAATCATCTCAAGACTACTTAGATTTGTCTTTTGACCCTTGTGAGGACACTGGCCCCTAGGCTAGAAACCACTGGTCTAAAATATAAATGACTTTATATAAAGTAGCTCTGTCTCCAACCTCTGCCACAGTAAAATTATGCTAGAGGCTAGACACTACAGGCAAAACCATTTTTTTTTCATGCACAGGTTAACATGGGGTTATTTTGCTTCTATAAAATGTGCACCTTTAGATTAATGGTAAGAAAATGTCAGCTACAAAGTTAAGAGTTTGTAAGTGTCATGGTGAGATGTGCTACTCAAAACTTTTCATTTCTAAATACCAGTTTCTAATAACAGTATATGCAATTATATGTCTTTTAAAGGCTATTTTAAAAAAACAAGTTGTTTATATCATATTCTGATGAAAACTATAAATCATGGTTTTCATCATGACTTTATCAGTCTCTCATATCATTAGAGAGGAATTTTGGCACACTGTTCTTTACAACGCTGCTGAAGTTCATTGAGGTTTGCTGCCATTAGTTTATGCACAACTCGCATTTTAATCAGGTTGAGGTCTGGACTTTGACTGGGCCATTGCAACACCTTGATTCTTTTCTTTGTCAGTCATTCTGTTGTAGATATTCTGGTGTGCTTGGAATCAATATCCTGTTGTATGACATTTGCTGCCGAGTCAGACAGATGGCCTCACATTTGACTCTACAATACTTTTATTATGCAGAGGAGTTCATGGTCAACTCAATGACTGCAAGTTGCCTAGGTCCTGTGACTGCAAAATGAGCCCAAACATTACTCCTCCACCACTGTGCTTGACGGTATGAGATGTTTGTGCTGATATGCTGTGCTTGGTTTTCCCCACAATGGCACTGTGCATCAGTGTTAATTTTGACAGCAAATTTTGATTTAGTTTTAGTCATAGTCTTTTGACTAAAACGTAATTTAGTTTTAGTCATAATTTCGTGATCTAAATTCCTTTAATTTTAGTCTAGTTTTAGTCGATTAAATATCAGAAGATTATCGTTGACTAAATCTAAAGTTGATTCAGTGACTAAAATATAAAGTGTAAAAGTTTGTCGTGTTATTACCAGTTAGGGTTGTTCCACACTGTTCACAAAGCATCTTATTTTCCTTCACATCAAATGTGAAATGTGTCCATATGTCTACTCTTCTCTTCTTCCCAATGCGTTGACAAAACTATGATGAAAATTATTCGTCAACGAAATTAACACTGCTGTGCATTATGGTTAAACATCTCTACTTTGGTATCAACTGTCCAAACAACATTGTTCTAGAAGACCTGTGATTTGTTCAGATACAACTTTGCAAACCTGAGCAGTGCTACCATGTTCTTTTTAGAGAGAAGAGGCTTTTTCATGGCAACCCTTCCATGGAAGCCACGCTTTTTCAGTCTTTTTCCAATAGTACTGTTATGAACTTTAACATTTAACATGCTAACTGAGGCCTGTAGAGTCTGAGATGGAGCTCTTGGATTTTTTTGCAATTTCTCTGAGCATTGAATGTTCTTAGCCTTGGGATGAATTTGCTGGGACATCCACTCTGGGGAAGAAAACACACCTGAATTCTCCAGACCAGTAAACTGCCAAAACGTCTGCTTTTGTAGAGGTGGTGCATTTGATAGGAAAACACCTAGCTACTACTTGCCCTCTTAATTCCTATGGATACATTAAGGGTGTACTTGGTTTTTCACAGAACTGCACAGAGTGAAAACTTTCTTCTTTACATGACTGTATATAGCTCTATAATGCCTCATTTGCATATTTAAATATGTCAGTAAACTTTTACAGCAATGTGTATTAAAAAATACACATTACTGTACATCCACCACCAACACATTAATATATATCCATCAAGTTGCCAATGACCTGGTTAGGATTAGGATCCCATCTTTCCCTTTGTACAGAATTTTCCCCTATATGGTATACCTAAATTGAAATCTCATAGCAGAAGGCCAAAATGCATGTAAAAGACTAGATCTGAAGATAACATATAACATACAGTTTTTGAAGCTACCCTTGTTTAGCATGTGGTTAAAATGCAAGTGATGACCTGATGGATGTTAAATCTAAAATGTACACCACAAAATTAAAACCATAGATATGCATTTAGTGAAAAAACATCAATCATCTCCTGACAATGTGCTATTCTCCTTGGAAACCATGGCTCCTAGGCTTCATGTGGACATCTTTGATAGGTAAGCTCCGACCTATCTAAACATTGCTGTGGGTGTTAAGATCTAAACCTAAGTAATAAAAAGGGGACCTTTCATTGTGATATGTATTCACCTGTACTGTATTGTAATGCCATGTCTTAACGTAAGGCCATAGCCTGTAATGTCTCCCTTTAAAAGCTGTAATGCCATGCTTCAAAGAAAGCAATCATAACATATGAGGATACATTCTTACTGCTGTTACTTCTTCTTATATCGGTACATTGCAGCATGATGTCTACTTTTGCTTCATATACATTGAATTGACCATGAGTATGTTGCTTCAGGCACCAGTGAGGTAAATACACCGCCAGTAAGGCTCATTTGAATAACTGACCGAAGAATGTGAAGGTTAATCAGATGCAAAAACTTTCATGTAAAGTCCTGCTACAAAGTATGACTCCTTAAACTTTTGAAAGCAGCAATAATTTTTATCTCCTGTCCTGACAGTCACAAATGAGCTGTGTAAGGGTATAATTACCTAATTAATGTTACAAAGAAATCTTCCAGGAATCTGTGCATCAATGGCCACGCGTTGGCGATTGATGTTGCAATGCATTTTTTTTTGTCTTTTAATTTATTTTTTATTATGTTGTGGGTTGTCTTCTCTGAATGCAGCCTTGTTGGGTACTGAGCTGCCTCTGTGAAAAAAGTGCCATTGCTGTCTTTATACTTGGCAAGACCTAGAAGGAATGAAAAATCTCAAATGCATTCAAAACATCCCAAGTTTGCACGTCCAACAGTAACATAAATCTTTGGTACACTACATTCAATTTATTCTTGGCAGAAGCAGCTTCCCTTTTCTGCAGGCAGTACACAAACCTGCAGCACAGAACAGCTTAAAATAAGCACAAATTATAACAGCACTCATAAATATAAGCTTAATGCAGCGTCATATGTTTGCATTGCTCGAGGCTTGTTTAGCTTCAGCATTTACTGGCTGGTTTTGTGTCAACAAATGAAATGCCATTTAAGGATTATAACACAATTAAGTCGTATTCAGCGTGACAAAGTTGACTTATATTTTCTAAGCTGTTAATTTCCTGTCTCTCCTGCCACTGATAAGGCCTGAATGCTGTGATTAAATTCCATCTAATAAGAGACCACTGGACATACAATGGGAGCTCTGCAATTTTTGGGGTGTAAATTAAATGAATTCCAAACTGATCCGGGCTTTGATTCAGTCACATTCTGACCTCTGCAATCTCCAATTACACACATGCAGCGGCGGATTAGACAATATCTAGCACTGTGTCCTGTGGACTAGTGCGGCACATGTTTGTATATTGTCGGCTGTGATGCATGCCCTTCCTCGAGCAAATTGAAATTGCCAGCTCCCCAGAGAATGTGTGCATCTTCCTCAATTTCACTACAAAGTGAATCTCGAATAATACACAAAAAGAAAAAAAATAAGAATTTGATCACCCCTCCACTGAAAATAGCAACGGATGAGCCACCCGCTTTCCCGGGGCCTGCCCAACATCAATCACATACACTGAAGGTACAAAGGGACCTTTTTAAATCTTCTGAACTTTGCTGCAGCACAGGCTGTTACCTTCTCCTCAGTGCCCTGTCACAATGAATTGGGTTGCGCTTTGGTAAACATATTTCCTGCCCCTACTTTGAACACTAGCCTCTTCCTCATGTGTGTGTGTGTGTGTGTGTTTTTTTGTTTTTTTTATGCGTGTGTCATGTGCATTTTATATTTCAAGAAAAAAAAAAGATGAAACTGATTATTTTCTGTTCCTCTTTGAAAAATGGATCTGTCCCCAGTAACGAATTATTAACCAAGATTTTTACTGACTCATGCCTCCATTATATTTATACTGTACTGTATGTGCAATTCTTTCCTGCTGAATATAGATAACTAAATACAGCTTACTTAAACATGCAGTATTGTATACAGTATCATTCGTTCATATAAGGGTATAGTCTATATGCCTCAGAGTATGAATCCTCCTACTAATTTCATTGGTTCCATTAGAGGAATGAGGCTGTGGGCGAGCAAGATAGACCTTGTTAGGAAGGCAGACAGAGAGAGAGAGAGAGAGAGAGAGAGAGGAAGGGAGACAGGGATGGAGGTAGAGCGAGGTGGTTCTCGTGACATGGCAGAGGGCCAGAGTCGGTGACGGCTGACTAATGACTTTCACTGAGGGTGTCAGCCTCAGATTTATGTTCCCCCCCTTGCCCAAATCCACTCTCACTATCTTAAAGCAAGAGTTATTCATGAAGTATAGGGGCACGTATACAGAGGCAGGAAA
>VUQS01077436.1:2406-28859 GCA_015108495.1 Heterochromis multidens
AAAAAAAGGAACGTGTAGGCATTTTCATGAAATGAAATAAGTGCTCTATTTATTGTGCAATATGCATTGCATATAATGAACTGGTCATTGGATCTTGACATTTGCCAGAGGCATTCAAAGAAATATTAATGTAATTTTTGTTTCAGTTGAAATTGTTGCCATGCAGATGGATATATAATAGACTACCTTTGTGTCTCGTTGTTAATGCAATGTGTTCATTTTAAAGGTACTAAATGTGTATTTGATAGAGGAAATGCAGAGACAACATGTAGCAAATGGCCTGAACTGCAGATTATTTAACAAGGCAAAGACCCTGAATATACTGTGTTGATTGGCATAGTAAAAAAGAGAAGAGCGTTTTTCGGTTAGTATATATGAAACAAACTTTTTGTGATCTTGTTTAGTCATAAAAGTCTAAATGGTGCCAAGGAGTGCTGTTGCTGCATGTTTATCTGCACTACGATTTCGTTGGTCTCCCAAAATATTGGCTCAAGGACCCTTCCATATGTATCTTTATCTGCCTATGTTGTATGAATCTCAAGTTCGAGGACTGGGGGGATTACCATCCAAAGGCTCGGTGTAGTTATAGTGGAAGTTGTTTCAAAGCATGATTGTAAAAGCAGCGACCTTGTGAACAGTAATCGAAATGTCACCATCACACTATGAGGAGGGCCACTGAGGTACTTGCCTGGCTTAGCCAAGGTGAAGAGGGCTCAGTTCACCTGTTGGTGAATGTCTAGTATGTCACTGGATGTGCCCGTCCTTTCAAGTTTTAAGATCTGAGGGTGTGAAGTTCAGTGGGGCTACTTTGGATACATTCTCATAGCTCTGCTTTAGATTTGTAAGCCCAAATACCTACCTGGGGTGATGAGATTCTGTTTTGGTCTAATTGTAAATATTTGGGCTGCCACACGGAAAACAACTGGTTCTAATCCAGTTCAGTCGCATCTCATAGATGTGTGATAGCAGTTTTATAAACTCTGTCAGTAAACTCCAGAGAAACTGGCAACAATCAGATAATGTCAGATTTACCTCAGCATTGAATTAAATGATTGCTCCCATGTTTAGATTGACTGGAAACCAGCAAACTAGACTGTCCTTGACCACCTATTTTTGGAGCCTCTGGTATAGCCTAAATGATACCTGATTTGGGAGCATCCTCTTCAGCATATAAACAACCTGGTGCCTTACACACTCCGCATGCTTACACGCTGGCCTGGTGCTTTGGATCGCAGTTATGGCTTCTTCTTTTTTTCTTTTTTCTTTTTTTTTTTTTTCTTCTTTTTAAAATTTCCTCTTTCTTCTATTTCTTGTGTCTCAGCCCCCTTGTGTGCTAGCGCACGACTCGTGGTGCTAAAAGGGTTTATTACAAACTCTTTAGAAAAATAGGAGCAGAATTCTTAACTTTTTTCTGCTACCTTTCATCTTCCCCAACTTTATTGCCATCCCCATCCCCCAGCCATCCAGGTATCGGCCTACATGTAAACATGGAAGGGGGTGGTCACCTAGATGCAAGATGATGCAGAAGAGTTGGCTCTTCACTAGCCATGTGCATTAGCAGGGAGAGCAGGGGCTGATTGGGAACATCGGCAGTGGCCTGAAATGATATAAATTGTTATGGGAAAGCCCCACCCCACCCCTTGAAATGCTCGCTCCATGGCTTGGGTTAGTTATGTGTAAGTTGTAAGTTGCTCAATTAATGGGGAGTAGCAAGCATGTCTTGTTTTGTTTTTGTTTTTTTTGTTTTATGTAGTTTTACCTTTTCAGCGTTATTCCACATTATTTGTAATTTTGGAATGTTTTCGCCCACAAAAATATCTTTTTTTTTTTTTTTTTTTTTTTTTTTTTTTTTTAACTTTTTTTTCTTTTTTTTTTTTTCACCAAGAAAGCAAAACTCTCTCTTCTTAAAAAGCCCCATGGGAGCAAAAAATAATTTAGTTTATGTGTCTTCTTAGTCTACAAATAGCTTTACTGAGATGGGCATCGCCACCACAGCCCCAAGCCAGTCGTTGCCTAAAACCATGCTGGAGGGGGATACAGGTTGAAGGCAGAACAGATTAAATGAGCCAGGAATCATTGGAGCCCCAAGGGCACCACATTTTGCCCCAATTAATTGTGTTTGTCAGAGCGTGAAAGTCCAAGGTCCCCTCTCTGGCAGTAAGACGAAAGGACAGAAAGGTCTGGTAAGGCTCACTAGTGCAGTTCCAGACATCTTATTTCTGTCTTTTCCTTCATGAGGTGTCTCAGCAGCTGGTGATGCTCCAGGTACACAGCTTTGGGACTGGTGAGTTAAAGCTAGTTTAGGTTTTCATTACTTGCTGTTTTAGTATTTAATTTAAAACTAAGTTTAATGCTCTTGGTAAGTTGATTACATTTCAGCCAATTATGGGTGTTTTGGAACAAGGCTTGAATGCTGCGTAATGGAACACAGCTTTTGGCTGCGAGGGACCTAAGGAGCTCTGGGTTATTGTGAATGTAATTGTGTGGAACTAAACAATGGAGCATCATCTACACAGACAGCCTGTGATTAGCCCAGTGTAGCCCTCACAGATGTGTTGTTGAGTCTGTTTGTGCTTTTATGCCTATTTGGAAGGTTTAATTCTCAAGCTGACATGGTCATTAGGTTGCAAGTACAGGGGGGAAAGTAGTTAGGTTTTATGCTCCTTTGCAGTTTGTTGGCTGAATGACAGTGTAGCGTAGAGGTAGCTGCCATGTTTTGCCTTGGGTTAATGTTTTGAATAGAATGAAGTGTAACATCTAATTTGGCTCTTGTAAAGGTCAGAGCACCCACTTTGACTTGGGAGTAAATGTGCTGCTGGCCATCACTGCTGTGAGCCCTTGGTCTTTTCTTGGGAGACCATCAGAGTAAAAACAAACTGATGTAGGGTGAAATATCAGTTTTGACAGCTTTAACGTGAGTCCTCTTTTAGCGATTAGATGTGAGAGAAAGCAAGTGTTTATCTTGTGTGTTCTGTAATATATGAATGCTAATTGCAGATCAAAGGCAACTTTCTTACCCACAGACATGCAGGAAAGAGGCAAACTTAGCTTGTTTATTTGGCCAAAGGCTGTTTCTGTGCTCCAGGCCCACACACATTGCATTGCCTTGCCTTACAATACATGCACACCAGCGAACAGCGTCTTGTATTTACTCATCAGTAAATCTTTTGTGAACTGTGATTGGTAGAGTTAGACAATCATTCAGTCTGTAGAGCTACACATAAATTAATGGAATAACATCCCACATCTCAGTGGTGTATTGTAAAATAGCTATAACACCCAAGCTTGTGTCATGATTATAATATTAACATAGCATATACAGACATGTTTTTCTGGTCCTAGGTTTTCAATTGCAGGAAATATGAAATATAGTAGAAACTGGTAGTTTTTCATTTTGCAACCCTGATTCATGGCTATTACATAGAAACTACCACAAATAAAGTATGTATAAGAATTGCATTATTACCTTTAAACAATGGAAAATTTGGGGGATATAAAGTAGTATTAATTTCATCATTGTAACATAGTAATAGTGTCCTAATAATTGGCTGCTACCACATTAATGTCACTATATTAAAAATGTTTAATTCCAATTACTGCAAGGAGCCAGACTTTCTTCAGACTTTCTTTTAAAGTGCTCTTGAGCAATAGAATATACCTTTCTGAAGGTCTTTCAAAGTTTTTATTTGGACATTGGTTGCTTTTTCACTCATTGTCAGTCCAGTCCTTGTACCTGACCATTTTCAGAGGAATGTTTTGTTTGTTTGTAAGCCACTTAACACTCACATCTGAATCACTCAAGCATAAAAAAGGCACCTAACTCAAGGGATGAACCAGTGTTGTGTCTACACATAACAGAAACCTTAGCAAAGTAACAATTTATAATTGTCTTTAGGCACTTTAGTACTAGCAGTCTGTCACAAAAATATATAATTTGTTCCAATTTATTTAGTTAAATCTTGAAACATGCCTAAGAAAAGACAGTTTGACAGACATAAAATAGTGTTTTTGAACCAACAAGGTAATTCCCAAAGAGCCATTAGACCAAAACTTGGCATATCATATGCAGTGTGTCCTTGATAAATTGAGGTAACTGGACAAGTAGAGGACAAAAGTAGAAGTGGCAGGCCAAAAAACTATCTACAGCAGATGAACAGTATCTAAAAGTCATGTCCTTAAGAAGTAGGGAAAAAAATCCAGCAAAGACCTAACACAGGACCTGAGAGATTCATCTGGCCCTTCAGTTGATCCACGTGCTGTTTACTGAAGCCTCATCAGAAATGGTCTCAGTGGAAGGATGGCTGTCAAGAAACCATTCTTAAGGAGGTGAAATGGGGAGAAAAGGCTCAGGTATGCCTAATTACACAAGAACTGGCCTGAAAATCAGTGGCAACAGGTCTCTTGGAGTGATGAATCCAAAATCATCATCAATATATGTGAAGGTGGTCAGGAGAGAGGTTCAGCAGTGTGTGTCTGCATCTCTAAAACACAGTGGAGGCTCTGTCAGTGTTTGGGGCAACCAAGATCTAAAGAAGATCTTTTGAATGTCATATAAGACGACTGAGGAACTAATCCTAAAGACTACTTAAAGAAATTACCTTTTGCCTAAGAGTGTTCAGACTGTGTTGAAGAAGGTGGTGTTTAACAAGGTGGTCATACCAAATATTCAAGCTTGTTAGAATTGTATAGTTGTAGAACTCTGCTTTTGTCTTACATAGTGTATTTCACTATGTTTCAATAAATTGCTGCACCAATTTCCCATTTTCCTATGAAAATATAAAAAAGTCAGGGGTGGCTTAAGGCTTTTCGATTCAATTCAATTTATATATCGCCAAATCACAATAACAGTTGCCTCAAGGTGCTTTATATTGTAAGGTAAAGACAATAATACAGAGAAAACCCCAACAATCAGACGACCCCCTATGAGCGAGCACTTGGTGACAGTGGGAAGGAAAAACTCCCTTTTAACAGGAAGAAACCTCCAGCAGAACCAGGCTCAGGGAGGGGCAGCCATCTGCCGCGACTGGTTGGGGGTAAGGGGAGGAAGACAGAACAAAAGACACTTTTGCATATAAGAAAGTTAGAAGCAGGAAATCCTTATGCTCGTGTCAAATTATAAGAGGCTAAAATGGAGATGGAATAATAGTCATGTACATTTACACTGATACATCTTCATACTCCTGTCTTGCAGACTTGCAGTCTTTGAAATTGAGCTTTCAGTTCATCTCCAAATGTTTACCACTGAGAATGGGATCTCCACCTGTAATTTTTCCAAAACCCTGTTAGCTGTTTGTTTTGAAGCTGGTGACAAAATTAACAGGTTGCACTGTAACTCTTTACAAACAACAGGGGAATTTGTTTCACAGTGCCCACTATGTCATTTTGCAATTTGTGGCAGTTTTCTTCATGAAGATGATACGAGTCATGTCATTTCCTACATTTTAAGTTAAAACCTCTCCTCAGAGAAAGTTTATCAGTAGAAATAATAGTTTTCTCTGTAAAGGGGGTACTTTGCCTTCTATTTTTCAAGTAAATCTGTCCTAAATTGTTTTTGCTTGTTCAGGAGAGTGCACTAAAACTGGATTTTAAATGAATATTTTGCTCTCTGTTGACACCAATTAGTTAGCAGAACATTCAGTAAGTGGAAAGTGAGAAATAATTCATTTGATCAGGGTCCCCTTAGGTTAGATGAAAATCTCTTTAGAACGTCTCTCTTAAGGTTAACAAGGATGGCCCTTAGCAATCACTTCCAGGCACTGGAGCAGTGCACTCACACATACACACACACGCAGTTCACACAGTGTAGTAGAGTTTATATGCAGCTACTCAAAAGCCCCCTGTTGCTCTCTGCTCTCTAAGCACAGAGACACAAACGTACAGAGGCAGTTGATTTAGATTGTTTTCACCCTCTTATAGTTTTTGTCCTCAGACAGACATGTTTCTAAAGGCAGATGGCAGTGATGCGTATCTGAGTTTTTGGATTTGGCTGAAGGTATATTTTATTTGTGCACTTGTGTGTGTGCAGTCAGGTCTTAGTGTTGTATATTTCTTCGTTGGCGGTGCTGAAATGTTTTGACAGTGCGACTGGCCTCAACATACACAGCTCAGTGAAAGGAATGTGTGGCTGCGAAAGACTAACTGTACTGTAGCACTGTGTGTGCGTGTGCGACTGCTTGTATCTGCAAATAATGTATATGTAAGAGGCAAGTGTGTGTCTCTGCGTGGGTTTTTTTTCTGTGTGTGAATCCTTCTCCAACACTGTGCATATGCTAAGTTAGAAGAAGCAAATGAGGTCTTAGTATTAACATACAGTTTTACCTCTCTGCTTTCCATATTACTTTTGATGAGGGTTTTTGGAAGGATGCAAAAGTGGGCATGAAAAACAAAGAAGATTTTGTGCCTTTATAGCATGGGGGGGCATAGTCTTCTTTTTCTTTTTTTGGTCATATTGTGAATGCTGTTGTCTCTACAGAGGGTACAGTAGTTTGGGAGTAGAGGTATTTTCTTTTTTTTTTATTCTGATGGGACCCTTGTATCCTCTATAACCTCTCTGTGTGAATGGGAGATAAAAAAGACAAGAGAAAAAGTGAATAACACCAAATTTAGAAGGGGGGAAAGATGCATGCATTCTAAAGCTGGTCAAGAGGAGAATGGGCTGGTAAGTGAGAGTCAAAGATTGCCTGGTACAGCAGCTGCTTGGTTGCATAGACGGAAATGATGGGAGCAGGGGGCTAGAACAGCCAGCTGGAGAGAGCAGAGAGTAGGGCAGGGCGAGCGATGGAGAGGACCAGGCATGCCGGCTGTCAGGCAATCTGCACAAGCAACAGAGTCAGGTGTGTTACAAGATTCTTCTGGGAGGACTTGAGTTGGCATGAAAGAATACAAGGCAGATATAGCTGAGGAAATGAAAAGAAGCTGGCTATGTGTACACATGTGTCTGTCAGCATCTGTTAAGTCTACATAGTTATTTCAAGTGTGAGAGCATATGTTTCAATCCCCCTAATAACAGTCTTTCTGTAACACATGAGCTCTCTCTTTTTTTGCACTGCAACCTCAGTCCTCACTTCTTCAGTATATCACATGTATCAAAGCTATCCATGTAAAAAGTTCTAGATGACAAAGTGTTTCACAGAAAATGTAACCTGTCCACAGGGAAGTGTCAGATCCTATACAGTGATATACTGTACAAGAACACACTAGACTGTGTCTGGCTTTCCAAGTGTGTGTGTTTGGACATAAGCCAAACAGGGATCCCAGCCAAAGAAGGAAGAGTTTAATACAGAGCATGTCTTAAAGGGAGGGTGAGGGAGCAGCTCATCTGCCCACAGAGAGTGGCAGAGGTTAATGCAATCCCTTTAAGTGGACATAGAGCCAGTTAAGAGGCAATCAAGTGAGCAAGAGACTAAATAAGTCATCTATTGATGCTCACTTTGATTATAGCCTTGCTTTCTTTAATCCATAATAAACTGACAAACATTTCACATAACATTTTCAGAGTTGAATTTCTTTTCCTGAATAGAGTGTTCTAATATTTATATGAGTTTTGATGTTTAAGCATGCAATTTGTGTCTACAGGTTGTCTTTCCCTTTTCTAAGCCTTACAGATGGAATTGTTATTCACACTGTGATTCAAAGTCTCTTAACATCCATATCTTTGCTGATGAGTCTAGTAAGTCTGAAACAGCACAGTATGTTTTTATGTTGTCTTATTGACTAATGCTTTTGGCTGCTATTAGGAATAAGAAAACCATGAAAGAGTTCATTTAATCTTATAACCTCATAGCTTTGATGTTTTTTTTGTGTGTAAATGTAGTTTGTAGTATTCACATGTATTTAGATATATAGAAGTAAGTCATAGGGAAGGAAGGGTGAATGCTTTCAACAACATGATAGATCGACTGTGTACAGCATTAGAGATCACTGTCTGATGGATTAGAATTAGTGGCATTAGCAGTGATGGGTGATGGAAATTATTTGTGATGACTGGATTCACCCATCTTCCATCCTCCCCAGCTGATCCTATTAGTATATGGACGCTTTAAATCATCCTGGTGTTCTTGTTAGTCTAAGTGTGTGTAATAAACACACGTTGGCATGCATAAGAGTGCCATTAGCCACATGTCTAACATATTTACGCATATGTATGAGTAGGTAAAACATACCACAAACCCTGATCTGAAAGCTTATTTTTGTCAAAGACAGCATGTTTCTTCGCTCCTCCGTTCATCACCATGGTTACTAATTGGCTTATGGTGCATGTTAACAAGCTGTCCTTTTCATATTTGCCCATTGCTTTTTCCGTGCTATGGTTTATTCCCCAGGAGCCCAGCAGAGTCACTCTTTTTTCCATCCACTCATCCTTTGAAGGTTATTTTTATGTTTGACCTTGAGGAAAAGCTGACCTTTCTGAAATTAAAATTTAATAGTGCTTGCATGTAGCCTGCCCCCCTTTCTGCACTTCCACCCACCCACTGCTCCCCTGCTCTTTCTCTATCCCTCTCTCTCTCTCTCACACACACACACAGATACTACATCAGTCAAGACACAATCTGGACAGAATCAATACATGAAATGTAAGAGTAGCTCAGCTCAAACACCCTCTCTTCTTGGTGCCACACTACATCAGGCGACCTCACCTGATGGTCTGCTTACTGTTTTGGCAGGTGCTACTTCAACACCCCTTTACCTGTCTTTATGTCATTGTTTAAACTATGACTTAATACTCTGTCCTTAAAGGTGCAATATGTATGTTTTTGAAACAGTCAAACATCGACTAAACTAATAAAAAGTGTCTGATAAAAGAGCAGTTTTAATTTATTATGTCAGATATATCTATGTATTGGGTCTACAGAACATTTTGGCTCCATAGTGTAGTGGTTTACACATTTGCCTAACGAGCAAAAGGTTCTTCAGTTTGATCCTGAAAGGAGACGCAAGTCCCTTTGGGGTTGTGTCATGAAGGGCATCTGGTAAAAAAAAATCTGCCAACTCAAAGATATGGAGTTACCCAATTATGTGGCCCTTGGTGAATAAGACAGTAGCCAAAAGTAGTTCTTATTGTGTATTCAAGTTTAGGCAGCAGCCTGCTTAACCTTGTAATACCACTCTGTACCCCAAGAGGCAGTAGTGAGTCACTCTAGCATTCAGTTGGCCATCAGTCCAAAGTGACTAATTCTTTGTCTGAACTGGAGTACTTTGCATTGCGCTGTTTTGTAATCTTACTTGATTTTGGAGCAAAAGTAAGATTATCTTGTTTAGTATTGTTAACTTTATCCCCTCTACTTGGACAAGTAGAGGGGATAAAGTAATCAAGTAATCATTGGCAGCAAAGACCGATATGTGAAAGCATTTCATAACAACTGGAGGAAGTGAAAAGTGAGATTTTATACACCATTTGGAACATTTTCTTCTGATCCACTCACAGTGCCATGAAGCCCCCGTCGATTATCATCCGCCAGAGAGGAACCAAGATCAGTTAAAGCTTCGGCTCTAAATTTTTTTTGTTTGTTTTTTTTTAGAAACAACCTGTTTCTGTAGACAAACATGACGTCAGATGAGTCATCCACACACAATTACCTTTTGTGCTTTACTAAGCTACACATTTAACTAGACTTACACATATACTGTCAGTGTGCTTTACTTAACTGCTTTCCAATTTTTTACTAAATCTTTTGTGTCTCCAAAGCATGTCTCTGTCTCGTTTCCGCTGCTTGCCTCTCTCTGTTTCTCTGTGCCAGAACCAGAAGAACAAAGACTGAACCTCTTAATTTGATGAATTGAATATTCTTTTTGTATGACTAGTTTTGTTTGCCTTAATTTTGACATGATATTTGGATGCTTAAAAACAAATGCTTTTTTTTTAGTAATTTGGGTGAACTGGTGAAAATAGGGGTAAAACCCGTATGCAGAGAAAGCCCATCTCAAACCAAATGAATGAGAGTTGGCAACCTTGAATGTTACCTGAAACATTAGGTAAAGGCTTATCTACTAAGCTAATGTTACCTATTTACACATCTGGTTACTTACTGTCTGAAAATAAATTAAATTAATAAAAATGAAAAACTAGGATGTTGAGCTATCGGCCTGCTTGTTCGCACAGGCAAGTTTGTTTTCGAGGCTTCCTGCTGGGCAGACACAATGGTAAGAGATCACACTGTAAAGTTTTCCTTAACAAACAGGCAGGTCTGTTGACACTGACAAAGGTCAACCTGATCTGGTATGATATATTTTAATGATTCTTTTTAAGGCTGAAATTTATGGTTCTGCTGAAAACTTTACGAGTTAATAATGGGAAGTTTTCCTAATAATGTATCATGTTTTCTCCAACCTAATAATATGATGTAATGGGCTAATTGTTACTGAGCCAACCCGTCTGCTTTCCAGAAAGGCTGCTCATGAGTACAGGCCATAACTGTAAGCGTAATGGACCATCTTGAACCAATAAAACTATAAATGTGGAAAACTATCTGTTAATCATTTTAGTTCAGTTTGGAATTTTAACCTGGAGTATTGCATCTTTAAGATGTAGAATTGTCTGAGTTCTTCCATGTATTTTTCATGTAGAGTGAATCCTGAGCAGATGCAAATAGCTGCTTCTATTCTGGCATAGCTTTAGTTAAGTCTGCTGTGTACTGTAGCCACAGTTGCTGCTAAACAGATACTGCAACACAAATCCAGCCCTCTTTACATGCCAGGATACATGGCCAGCGTAGTCTCCCATCAAAACCTAACCTAGCAACCTGACACTACACCTACATCCACCTAATTCCATGCTTCTGTTGCTACTGACCTACACAACCAAAGATCAAATAGCTGTGCATGATTTCACATTAGCCTACATCTCTATTCTGATTCGAAAATAAGGGCTTGTTGCTGAAAGGTAGAGTTTCAGTGTGGGATGTACCCTGCCTGGGTATAAGCTTACAGAAAGAGCTTGGATGCAACTTGGCCCAACACTAAAGGGCCAGCATTTCAGTTCAAATTTAGCAGGGGGAGGGGAAATGCCAGGGATGAATTAGTGATATGTTGGAAAGCTCCAGAGGAGTGGAGAATGGGGACTAGTAGATAAATAATGCCTACCATAGTACAGTAAACACTGCGTGAGTGGGTACACAGATAGGTGGATGCACTGTAGGTGTGGAAGCACAGTGTGTGCTGTGCTGTATAGTGCATACTTGTAAAAGGGTACAGCATATATTTACAGTGACATTCGACAGCTTATTTCTTGCACCCACACAGCCAAACAAAAACACCTACATGTGCACTTCCCCCACCTGTCTGTGCTGCCTTGTTCCTGTTGTGAGTCATCTGCCCAGTTGGAGCATACACACGTACGGACAAACGCACATACTCACATACACACAGGTGACAAATTCCAATAAAGCTCAGAGCAGTTTTCCAGTATGTGTGCACAGACTGTCTGACATTTGGTCTGTGCCCTGGGGGTTTCTGCACATCCATTCCACCCCAGCAAAGAGGCCTGTCACTGGACCCTCATCTCTCCTGCAGGTAGCCTCCCTGTAGCTCACCTGTTATCTCTCTGCCTCCTGTCCCTGAAGCTTTCCCAAGACTGCCCAGGGTGCCCCCTCTGTTGCATTATACACACACACACAAGCACACATGCCAGTCTCGCCAGGCAGTGAAATAGGACAGGAGGCTGGGCTGGAGACACCTCTCCTGAGTCTAAGTGATGCCCTAGTTTCTCCTGCAGCCTACTTTTCTCCACTAGCACTCACATCCAGACAGCTACCTTCACCATAAACACAGACGCATCCTGACTATTGTTAACTTATGCCAAAGTTGATTTAAGCTATCACTGCTATTTATGCAGTTTTTTGATTCTTGCATTTAATATGTTTAAGAACATTTGAACAAGATTTCACTGGTTTCTAACATGCTTCCTTTTCATGGAAGGACTTGTCAAGTTAAGACATGTAGTTATCTTAGACACTCTGACTGGACAGCACATTGACCAGCCTAAAGCAGATTTAGAGGCACCAGCCAGCTCTAGTTAGGTGCATTGACTGCCTCTCAGTCAGGCTTGGTCATAGATCCGTACAGTCGATGCTTCCGTTGTGTTGGACACTGATGAGAAGAGCCATGCTGGCCATGTTCACAGTCAATAAGTCAGGCAGCGTAAAACAGTATGTGATAAGCTCGGCCTGCAGCTAGCCAATATTCTTGGCCACAGATAAACAATCTGACAGAAGCATCTTTGATTCAAGGAGGGATGAGCAGCAAATTGTGTGTATCAACACCAGCTCTCCCCTGAATTCACATTCAGTGATGGAGTGAGATCGACCTTTGCTGGATATGCTTCTGTTGTGTGAAGGAAAAAAAAGTATATTTTTACTGTATTTTCAACTCTGCAAAGTGTAGTTTAAAGGTTTAGAGTACATAGAGAAGAGTGCCTCTGAAGTTGCAGCTCTCAAAAACTAGTCAAGTATGAATTACACTTAAATCAAATGGGTTGAATGCTCACCACTGATAATTTAGATTAGTGCTAAATGCTAACAGTGCTGGCCCTGGTACCACAAATGGGTTTTGGTGCCGCTAATGGGTAATGTAGCCACGCTCAAATGTAACCTGCCGCTGATGTTAATGTAACCCTTTTAACCGCAGTGACATGGCACTCTGTATGCTGCTCAGCATCGCAGCACTCACGAGGTCCCCATGACAACAGGCAACATCAAAGAACTGAGAATAAGGACTGGCTGCGTTACTGAAATGGATGACAGTTGAGAAACAAATGTGTTTCTAGGGTGAGGAAATTACTGAGGAATGCCCGAGAAGGTCTAAAATAAGATCATATTGAGACATTTAGACAATGTAGAAATGCCTGTGCCTGTGTGGACCATTTACATAATTCCCTCCCTTTCACACTAAATCACTCGATCTGTTTTAATTGATTGGTTAGACAGCAAATTAATTAAAAAAAAAAAAAAAATCTCTATAGCACATTACAAGTTGTGTTACATGGAAAATGGATTCACCTGTGGACTCACGTGGAAGCACAGACACAAACTATAAAGGAGAGCTTAATTAATTTCCACCTCCTTTTGGGAGAAAGTTCAATAGTTCAATACTCAAGTCAAGTCAATCATTCTAGACCTCCTGCACCACCAGGGCCTCTGAGAGGGTTTCTTAAATTGACTTTGTTGGCACATGTGGCTACCTATTGATGTGCTGACATTGAATTAGGTTGCAAAAATCTGGCAGTAGTCTTCTGGTAGAGAGAGCTGAGCCAGAGAAATTAGAAAAATAATTGTATCACCATTGAGTTTTATGTTGTTGCATTACAGTCACGTGCAGTACAAGAAATGAAAAATAGCAACACCCATTGACTGTAACTGCTATAGGCAACTGCACACACGAACACAAACTCACACAGAAGCACACAAAAATGCTTTAGAAGCACACAACCAAACGCACGAACACACATTCACACTCGACAGCAGGAAATGGTCTGACCAAGTTGAACAAATGAAATCACTGTGACCTGAATGAGAGGCAGAGTAGATCTGACATCCAGAAATGTACTATTCTCTCTCCCTCTTTCCATCAATTTATCTCTCCTCCCTCTGTCTCATTTGGTCTTTGTCTCGGTTGGGGTCACCCTCAAATCCCTCCCTTCCTTTTTGTTTCCTCCTCACTGATGTCTCTCTTTTTACATTTGCATTTCGCTACACTCCCTTTCCCTTAATCTGTTTTTTTTTTTTCCTGTCCTTTCATCTCTTTGATCTCTGTGTGAAATCTGTGCTGGAACCAGCCAGTCGGTCACCTTGCTGTAATGATGGCAGACTTAACTGCAGTGTGGAGATGACCCCTGAACTCTCAGGCTGTGACCCTTTCTCTTTCTCCCCTCTCACCTCCAGCCTTATCTCACCACACAGTGTTGTTTCTTTTCATCTTTGAACATCAATACCAGCAAATGGTAAAGTAAAAGAAGGGCTTAAATGAACTAGGAACAAGTGTTAGACAAGAAAAAAAGAAATCTATCAGAATTAGATATGATTGAATACCATTAGATACGTAAAGATTGGAGTAGATTGAACACTATAAAATTGCAACTTTTTCTAAGGTAATGTTGACCTGTAAACCTGCAGATAATATTGTCTGGTCTCATGTTAAAACATGACATGAAAACAACCTGTGTCTAAACAATCTCCTGTCAAAACATGAGACCAGGCACATAAGAATGAAAATAGGATGGCAACCTCTTTGCGACTAGGAAAAATCAGTGGTTGCCTGGTGATTGCACTAATTTTGTTTTGCTGTTGGAGACTGATTGCGAGTAGTTGCTGTGACCTGCTGGTTGGTCTGAGATTGAGCATGTAACATCCTCAAACTCTGGGCGACCACTGTTTTCCCTAGTCTGATTGTACAGGTCTCCTGGTGGGAGGCAACCTGTGTCTAAACAATCTTGGTCCGACTTGAACCAACTGCAATCACTCTCAGACACACAAATAATTGCAATAATAATTGCTAATTTATAAACACAGACAGATTGGCAGCATGTTGCAATCAGTGTGAGTCAGCCTAAGCCAATGAATGCAACTCGTCTACGTCATGTCTTTTTGCAATAGGAGACTCGATTCAGTTGGTTGCCAATTGGTTGTGTTCTGGTTATATTCCTATATAAAAGCAAAGTTGCCGAGTGCCTGTGTCATATTACAGGTAAATTGCCATCCTGCAGCAACTACATAATTATTTGTGCAGGAATTTCTGAATTTGTATTTCACATCTCTGAGGTTTTGGCTGGACTCTGAATATAAGTCTTTGATGTGAATTTTTGTGTATGGTGATAGCAACATTTTTGCATATAATTACCAACTTGACCCCATCAAACTGTTAGTTGTCTGATAACAGACCAACTTCATCTTATAGCCATTATAATTGCGTCTTGACACACCAGAGTTGGTTTGAAAATGGCAGCTGACTGTTAGTGGGTGCAGAATTGGTACCCATCTTTGAAACAACCGTTTCAAAGGCAACAAGGTCACAAGTCCATTGCAAACAGTCACTTTGGTCGTGCCAAGGTCTCCAACCACTGTTTTTCCTAGTGTGATTGTAGCATAAAACAGTACGTTTTTTTTTGTTCTTTTTTCCGAATTGTTTTTTTTTCATGGTAGTCAGCTCTACTGAGAATGAAAATACAACTTAAGTGTAAAAGTGACAGCATTTTGGCATCACCACCACCTGTCCATTAACACAAATGAACAGACTGTTGCCCTTAGATTGTGTGGCAGGTGATTTTGACTAGCAGACATGACGGAGAGGTCAAGTTCAGTGACTCCAAATTAGCGGAGGTGACGCCTAGCAAGTAGTTATCAGTTACAGCTGCCTGTGTCGCGACACCTGTCAATCAAGCCCCTCACTCCAGTATCCAGATGGATGTGTTATTAAAAAAAAGAAAAAAAATCCACCCCGGTGGAGCTGTTATGAAAGAGAAAGCTATTTATAGAAGCCAAAACTGTTTTTGCACCAGGCTGTAAACATCAATTTTTTAATACTGTAGAGTTGGGCATTTTAATATGGGAATCTTTTGTGATATAATTTCATAATTCTTTCATAATTTTTGCCATAAGGCAGTACACATATATTTTCTTAGACTCTGACAATCTCACTCCCTCTCAGTCAGTATTATAACCTGAAAATAAGGGTGAAGTAGGGATCACAGTAATGCTAGTGGCTACTGCAGATGCTGTAATTACAAACAGTGATGCACAGAGTATTTCATACATAGCTTTGAACTAATAGCTAACACTGGTGTGCAAGCATGGTTACAATGACAATGTTAACATCCTGATTTTGAGCACATAAAGTTTAATGCGTTCACTGTCTTACAGTTTTACATTAGTGTATTTTGAACTTAACATGAAGTATAGCTGAGGCCAATGTTGCCGGCAACTTCCATTAGTTACGCCAAACTAATGAAGACGAAGAGGGGTCCAACCCAGTAGACCCCCTTTTGTGTTAATTTTTCGTGGCTTAGATTCAACAAGGTGCTGGAAACATTCCTCAGAGATTTTGATCCTTATTGACATGATAGCATCACACAGTTTCCATAGATGTGTTGGTTGCACATCCATGATGCAAATCTCCCATCCCACCATATCCCATGGTCAGATACAATATTCAGGTAGTGGCATTTAAATGATGGTCAGCTGATACAAAAGGGTCCCAAGTTTGCCAAGAAAATATCCCCCACACCATTACTCCACTATACCCAGCCTGAACCGTTGATACGAGGCTCCATGCTTTCATGTTGTTTACACCAAATTCGGACCCTACCATCTGAATGTTGCAGTAGAAATCGAGACTCATCAGACCAGGCAACATTTTTCCAACCTTGTATTGTCCAATTTTGGTCAGCCCATGTGAATTGTAGTCTCAGTTTCCTGTTCCTAGCTGATGGGATTACCCAGTGTGGTCTTCTGCAGCTGTAGCCCATCTGCTCCAGAGTTCAACATGTTGTACATGTTTAACATGTACTGCTTCTCTCTGGATAGTTTCTCTTTTTTGGACTATTCTCTGTAAACCCCAGAGAAGGTTGTGTGGGAGGATTCCAGTAGATCATCAGTTTCTGAAATACTCAGACCAGCCCATCTGGCCCAACAACCATGCCATGTTCAAAGTGACTTAGATCACCTTTCTTCCCCATTCTGATGCTCGGTTTGAACTTCAGCAGGTTGTCTTTACCATGTCTACATGCCTAAATCCATTGCGTTACTGTGATTGGCTATATAGATATGTTTGTTAGCAAGTAATGGAACAGATGTACCTAACAAAGTGGCTGATGAGTGTATATTGTTGGGATTCTAAAGGTGTCACATAACTTTGTGTTTACTGTGCCTCTTTTCTTGATTTCCTTACTTTAATGTTGCACACATAAAACAATGAAGTTGTGGAGGCTGCCTTGCCCACCCTGTGAGTTTGAACACAAAGTAAAAGATGTGTCATGCATTCACCTAAATTCTATTTTGTTGCTGTCTTGCATTCAGTGGGAAAGATCAGTCTCAGCATTCAAATATTTCTCCAGAGATTAATGTTTCAACTAAGCTTCATTTGTTCGTGTTTGAAGCTTAATTGAACCACATATCAAGGTAATTGCACCCAAGTTCCTCAACCTCTCTCCTCCTTACCTCTGCCACACTGACACACTGTTCAGTGTATCCAAGCTTACAGAGATAGATGGGCTTCTCTTTCAATTATCAGCAGACATTACTGTTTTTTTATATCTATACAACCACTTATATCAACCCTCCAAGGCTTTAAAGTATGCTTGTAGATATGCCCATTATCATGAGTGTGTACACAACCAAATGTACACACTAAAAATTACTATATCGCATAGATATGCAAGCACTACACCAATGTGTTAATGGAAGTACTATTTTTTTTGTGAATTTGGCAGTATGCAGGCAGTCAGTAGTGCAAGCTTTGGGACTCTTTCTATCTCGGATGTAATTCATATTTAAATGTTGTTATGCTTCTTCTCTTCTGGTAATTGTGTTTGCACTTCCTGGTTACTCTTGAAAGTGGATTCACTGAAGCGTTCTGTTGATAGCTGTCTGGTAATCGCTAATTACAAAGACAGGCACATACACAGCCTCACACTCATTCATACACACAAGCTCACACATAAATGAGCAGAGCTTGTAACAGGGTCCCTGGCTATTATTCACTGATATTCTGGCAAATATGTGTACTCAAGATGCTTAATAGGACTCTTCTAAAGCATCTGTATCATTATATGTAGATTTCTGAAGCAATACTTAAAAGCTTGAAATGGACTTGGTATTAAGCATTATAAAAAAAAATGTTATATGCACATTTTAGCAGTATTGTGGTGCACAGATGAAGTTTCAGTGGGTCAAGGATCAGTTGCTGATTACAACCTGTTAAAACTGTAAATACCTTAATTTAAGGTAAGCACAGCATAAACATGTGAGCACAATGCTGGCTTATCTTCATCATTCAAACTTAGTCACGTTTGTTAACACCTGATGAATGCAGATATGCTGTTCAGTATTCTTTTAGTTCTGTTTTTAAGTCTTCAATAAGACCTGTAAAATATAGGCTATTATCCAGCTGCTGATGTACCATCATTTTGGATATCAGCCATCTGGAAGCTGTCTGCTGACTGTTGCTGGGCAGGCAGCACAGATTTGGATTTTAGAGTTTTTGCTTTTCTGCTTTGTGGTTAGTAGAGATGTCACCAGATACTTGTGGTATCTTTCAATGCCAAAATTCTGAAAATGCAATGATACTTGTGTTTTTTTAGTACAGCAGGTACTGAGTAGGAATGTCAAAAAAAATTATATATACTATAATGATCTATAATAAAAGTTATTATTGGATTAGATGCTCATTTACACCAGTGCTAATACAAACAGTGCCGGTTTCACCTCCTCCCGCTAACACACAACTTGACTGCAGACAGGCAGGCACACAGCCCCTCACTAGCAGCTGAACATCTGTACAGTAGCACAACAAATTTGGCAAAGCATCATAAAGAGAGACACCATGGGCTTTATGAAAAGGTTAGCAAAGCTCCTGTTTTAACAGTACTGAAGTATTAAAAACAGTTATCATAAACATTAACCTGGCCGGCACACATGTTAATGTTTACTGTTTAATTAGCAATTACCTGATAACTGCATTAACCTTGTGTTAAGTTACTATTAAGGTAGTGGTAGCAGCTAATTAGTAAAGCTAATGGTATCAGAAATGATATAGAGTATTTTCCTGGGTATTGGTATCATGCTTGAAATTCTAGTATTGTGACAACCCTTGTGGCCAGTAAGGGTTTATAAAGGTTTAATAAGTGCAGTGAGAGGATGCCAGAACAGTTTTAGGCAATAAAACCAAAACAGTAAACTGACTCAATAAGCCTCTACATAGCTGAGAAGAATAACAAAGTTGTGTCATAATGCTCTCCTTATTCTGAGCTTCATGCCACATGTGACCACATAATTTCCTCTGGGATTAGTAAATTATAAAGTATTCTGATTCTGATTCTGATGATTATGAGACCTTTATTTTTTCATAAAGTAATGTACCTGCCTTGACCCATAAAATAGTGACTTTATATTTTTTGGCAGAAGTTTGTTTTGGGGGAAATTTCATCTGATACTATTGGGAAAAAGCCATATTTTGCCTAGCTTCAATATTGTTCTGCTTTCCCAAACCCCAACATTGCTAGAACAGTAATGTGCACAAGATATTACACTATATCTTGACAGATGTGCTATGTCATAATTAGCAGACAACAGAAAATAGGCTAAGAATCTCTTTTCTAAAGTTTACTGTGGAGAATATGCTTTTTTATTATTTTTTTTAACTAATAAAAGCTGAATATTCCCTTTTGCTGCAGTAAAAATAAATGAAAAAAATAAACCACAAAGCTGTGAGATGTGGTGGAGGGATGAACTGCTGCACAGTGTCAAAGTTAGTCTGTTCCAAGTCATAATGTAGCAAACTGGGTGTGTGTTACAGAGAAATGGTAGCAATCCCTCAGGGTGATTCAGTGTACGATTGGTTGTGAAGTGAGGGATGATAATGACCTTTCCTCTGCGTGCAGTGCAGTGCAGTGAAAGTAATTTCTTTCACTTTATCAATTTATCTGTGTGTTTCTTTCCCGCCTTCCCTTCTCATCACTTGGCAAATTTAAATGAGGAAGTAACCTATATCCCTACCTCACAGTGAGGCATATAGAAAATGAATTTTTCTATAAGCTCCCAGTTGTAGTGTCTTATGTGTGGATGAGAAAGAGAACACTGATTATTATGATGTCGTATTTATATCAAGAAATGTTATGTTTCTTTGGGTTTTTTTTTTTATGTAATCCAGCTAATCAAGCAATCATTTGATGGCTTTGTCTTATCAGTTTTTGCAGCAGTTTGTTGCAAAAAATTTTGTGGAACACAGATGGTTATTTATTTTGTCTTTGATCAAACATACTACTACTGGAGGCAGATGAAGTTACAGCTTAAAAAATGAGCCTTTAATTTGGCTGAGAAAGGAGTCCAAAAGCAAAGACGTGGGGTAAACAGGATTATACTCAGAGGATTGACTGGATAACAAGACACAGGCAGGAGCAGGGCACAGGTGGAAACTATCAGCAACAGATGGAAAGAGTGAGGGCAGGGTAGATAATCACAAATCAGAAAAAAGAACAGGAAGAAAAACAGGAGGAAACTAACCTTCAAAGTAAAACAGACAGTAACAAAAGATAAATAACATTGAATTGATTGGACAAGAAAACTTGGAGTGAACATGATGACATGTTTAGTGCAGATGGCACTGGCTGCCTTCCATGTCAGTCACTGGGGGACCATCAGATGAAATTATACAGTATGTGACCAATTTAAGTTGATAGCTGATATTCTGTCACGAGATTACATTATATTTAAATAGAACATACAAAACTGTTTCTATAACTCACAGATTCGCTTCACTCATACATACCTAAAGCTGTTTCCTAATGTAGATAATATATAATAAATGGTGAATAACAAGAAGGGAATCACAGTAAATGCAATAAAAACTTTAAGCTATAATAACCATAATGCAGCTCTCAGAAGCTGTTCCAGTCTTTCACAGTATCCTGTTTTTTTATTGTACAGTAGCTTAAAACGGGGTTATTGCTGCAATTAGCTTGCAATTCAAAGAGCAGTTATTCACACAAGACCTTTGTTTCCACTGAACTCAAGCTTCAGGCATTTACATGTTATCTATTCATAAACTCATCATTTATTTCCCTGGAATATAACTCCAGTTTTGATGCTGCATTTTATAAATAGTGTACTCTTCATAGGATCATGAAGCTGCCCTTCACAAATAAAACATCATCCTTAGAAAGAACACCTATTTTTAACCTCCTTGTCTTTCTTAATAAGCACTTTTGTGAAGCAATCATTCCTGCATAAATCTTAGTCAAGCCCCACAAATCAGAATCACAACTGGATTCCATGCTTGTGTTGATCTATAATAGGGGAGAGGTGAGATTATTATAGCTGCAGTGTATCTGATTAATCCATGTTAATACATCTTATGAGGCCTATTTAACCAAACATACAGTACTGTGCAAAAGTCACCCCTCTTTTCTTTATATGTTGCTAGTAAAATGGGAAATAGATGCAGCAATTTATTGAAACGTGTGCAAACATGCATGGAAGTACAGTATATAAGGCAAAACTGAGTTTTGAAGCTTGAAAATCAATATTTGGTGTGACTACCCTTATACTTCAACATAACCTGAACTCTCTTAGGCAAACTTTCGGGTCATTTCTTTAAGTAGTCTTCAGGAATAGTTCTCCTGGCTTCTTGAAGGACATTCAAAGCTCTTCTTTGGATGTTGGCTGCCTTTTGTTTGTTCTCTGTCAAGATGAGCCCACACTGCTTAAACAATGTTGAGCTCCGGGCTCTGGGGAGGCCGATTCATAACTGATAGTGTTCCAGTGTGTGTTTTTATATCCAGGTATGTTTTTAGTGCTGTGACAGTGTGTTTGGGATCATCGTCATGCTGACAAATTAAGCTGTTGCCAATCAGATGCTTTCCAGATGATTTTGCATGGTAGATCAAAATCTGACGGTACTTTCCTGCCACCCTTCCACTGAGATCATTTCTGATGAAGCTTCAGTGAACAACATAGATCAACTGAAGGGCTAGATCCATTTCTCAGGTTCTGTGTCAGGTCTTTGTTAAATAAGGTTTTTTTTCCCCTATTTCTTAAGGACATGACTTTCAGATACTGTTCATCTGCTGTCCTTTTTTATGCTTGAATGATTCATAGATCAGTGTTAAGTGACTTAACAAACAAAAAAAACATTCTTCTGAAAATGGTCAGGTACCAGGACTGGACTGAAAATTAATGGAAAAAGCAACCAATGTCCAAAGAAAAACTTTGAAAGACCTTCAGAAAGCCTGGAGAACTATTGTTCAAAACCACCTTTAAAATTACAAGAAAGTCTGACTCCTTGGAAGCAAAATATAAAGAAATGAGGGGTGGCTTGAGACTTTTGCACAGTGCTGTATCTGACTCTGTGTCTTTTAACATTGACATTATATGGATCTTGAGCTTTCTGTTGACTCATTTTTCTCTTAGCTGTACACATACTCTCATCCTCTTCTGTAACTGTCTACCTGGGTTGTTCCTCCCCCTCCTTATTTCTTGCTTTCCTGCAGTGACATTTGTGGGGGTGATTATAGATGGTTGTCCCATCCCTGAAGAGCCATGTGTCATCAGAGTTACTTCCATCTGAGTGACTGGCCATGAAGTGTCAGATGAGAGGACAGATGGATGGATGGTTGAGGGTTAGAGGCCTAGAGAGACAATCTTTCACTCTGTTGAACCCAAAAGGGCTAAGCTTCATTGGCCTGTGACAGGTTTCCCAATAAAAATTGAAGTCTACTACCGCTTACAGATATTTTTATGAAGCATCATCATTTATGGCCACTGTTGTAATGCAAGGGTTTTTCATAGTGACGCTTGTCTATGAATGTGAATTCCTAAATTTGATGAAATAACTCTCCTTCCCACACATTCGTTATTGGTACAATGAAACTGAATATTTCATTAGAAATAGAACAGCATTTTGATCATATTGCGTGTCACACATTTGAATTTGAAGCAAGACAGATATAAACTGAAAAGGAATGGCTAATCGTTCACTTTTATTATTTATCAAGGTTTTGTAAAGTCATCGTTTTAATATAACCTTTATTTAATGTTTCTATTTTTAAAGAGTAACCTGGCCAAGAGAGGCAGCAATTTTTTTCAAAAATACAAACAGTGAACACAGGCAAAAGCTCTAGGCTAAAATGTGTACCATTTCAAATCAATTTCAATGCAAGTTAATACATAAAATATTCAAGAATTAGGTAATAATATAATCTAATTGTTGATTAATCATTTTGTCTATGAAAAACAGTGGGAAATGGCAGTCATGATTTTTCTTTAATATTTAGAACGACAGCACAAAAAAATTTAGTGTGCAAACATGACAAAAAATAAAGGGGGCAATGTCTGGCAATAAAAGGTGTAACTAGAGGGTGGTAGTTATTATTGCTTGGAAAGAACTTAAAGATTATTAATGTATTACAGTAACAGTCAATGGTGTCAACTAATACATTAACAAATGTAATTTCATAAAATGTTTTTTATGTACTTTTACTGTTTTTATCTACTTTTTTGATGGTAGTTTATTGATAGATCATTTAATATATTATTTTAGTACAGTAATATTATTTTTTTTTACAACCAGGCATCACAGTTGTGCAGTGGTTAGTTACCTCACAGCAATATAGATCCTGGTTTTGAATCTCCAGGGAGGCTGGGACCTTTCTGTGTGCAGTTTGCATGTTCTCCCTGTGCCAGTGTGGGTTCTCTCCAAGTACCCCGGCTTTCTTTCTTTCAGTCCAAAAGCATGTTTGTTAGGTTAATTGGTGATTCTAAATTGGCTGTAGATGTCAGCCTGAGTGTGAGTGGTTGTCTGTCTCTGTGCGTTAGCCCTGTGACTGTCCAGGGTGTACCCCACCTCTCCCTTTATGTCAGCTGGGTTAGACTTCAGCACCCCTGCAACCCTGAATTGGATAAGCAGTTAAAAAAAAACTGATGGACGATAATTTTGTCTTCATAATAATTAATGATGATGTTTCAAACAAAATGTTTATATTTGGTATATTCTTAATCTCCATGCATGCCCATTTTTTTTATAATTTTATGTTTTTCGCCTTGCTGTATGTGTGTGTACTGCTTACACAATCCTGTACAAACAGATAAACAATGAATGCACTGCTTCCTGGAGGTGAGTTCCACACTTCAGGAGGTAAATGCACCCGAGGGATTGTGGCTAGAGCAGAATTACTTAGGCTATATCCATACAGTTAGAGAGGAAATGCATGTCAGTGTGTCTTTAAGTGGAAGCCCAACTCTCACCGCTTCATATTTCACAGTCTCCCTCTCTCTCACTTTCACTTTCCCCCTTTTTCGATAGAATTTTCCTCTCATAAAAACATATAAATAGGAATGACACCGTGATCTTGCAGCACACATATAAAAGCATTTCATGGACCACAAATTAAAAACAAGGTCCACTGTCAATATTTATTTTATTTCCACTAGGTAAATCTCAAGCTTATGGTGTAGATACAATACACATACGATAAAAATCCTGTCACTAGAATCCTGTTTTACGAAGTGTTTGTATTAATTTTTATAAACAATGATTGTTTAATGCCGTCTCTTGGTTATTGCCACTTTCAGAAATGTGTCGCTTTTTGCTATATGGCTTACTTTATCAGGTATTTAAGGGCTGTGAGCTGTGGCTCACTGACCTGACATGACATGGACTGCCATCATCACAAATCTTTGTGTCTGTCACTCCTCAGACCATCTCTGATAATCCATCCATCACACATACCTTCACAAGAGCACTCAGTTCCACTCAATAAGCTCCCATCCAGCCCTTATAGGCTTTAATAATCCAGAGAGAACTGGTCCTCTTATCAGGGGACGTGACAATTCTGACCAAGAACTGACCTTCCACCTGACCTAGATGTTTCATGTGCGTGCATGTGCAGATCCCGCATGCACACTATAGTAATTTGTGCATACAGAAAACCCATCATTCTGTGTGTTTGTGTGCATGTATGAGTGTGGTATGAGCCAGAGAGGAAGACAGGGGCTGATGGAGAGATCAGACAGCCTTCTCATTGCACAGCATCTGCTGAGAAAATATCACTTCCTCTCACTGTTTATCCATCTTTTTCTTTTCCGAGAGAAATTTACCTCCACCTCACGCCCCAACTTCAAGATCATCTTTCACAGTCAAAAATGACCCCAGCCTTCAAAGGGAAAAATTTGCATCTAGCTTATTACAAGCACACACAAACATATGCATTCTCTCATACCACTTATTAAAGCTCTTTCTTTTTTTAATGTGTGCAAACCCAGCTTTATTTCTGTTGCACATATAATAGCTGATGATGGTATCATCAGAGACAGACCAGCTTGACTAAATGGGAGCAGCAAATTGACTGTAGTATTAGGAGTGAGGGGCCTCTATCAGGAAATCTAATAGGATCCCATTAAAGAAAGCTTGCAGATGAATATGATTAGGTTTTCTTTCCTCCTAATGGGAACATCTTCTGAAGAGGGGAGGAGATGAAATTATTGCCTAATTTGGGTAGAAAGGCCATTAAAGTTCTTGGAAGGGACGATAAATGTTCTCTGTAAGTATACTCTCAGTTATGGCTGTGGACCTTCACTGTGTGTGGGCAGTGCTTTACTTTGTAGATGCAAAAACATCCCTTCACTTAAATGGCTTCATGTCAGGCTTGTTTTGCCGAAATCTGTGACTAATGAGTATGAGGTTTCATCTTGAATTTCATCTCCCTCTCCAAAAAAACTGAATGGGTTTTTTTGTGTGTGTTTGTGGTTAATGTGTGCATACGTATTGCCACTGTGCTTTTCTTACTCGGCCCAACAGACTGCGACAGAAGTGTTTCATTAGATTATAAAATGATATCATAAGCGCAACATTTTAAGCAGATTATTGTTCATTTTAGAAGAGCCTCCCATGCACTGTTTGCAAGTTCAAAAATAACAACCAGTGATGTTGTGTGTGATCTCACAAAGTGGACTGTTGTGATAAGTGCTATTTAGCTACGTTTTTTTTGGTGCTTTAAAGATATTGACATTGTTCTTCTAGCTCTTTATTGGCATTTGTGTATGTATATGATTAGCAGCAGTAACAAGTTGACTGACTAGGGTCTCTAGGGTCTCATAACACACCAAATGTGCCATGTGCTGTTCTAGTATCTAAGTAAATTTGTCTGTCAATGGCAATTGGAGTGAAAATAGAATTTCCAGAAAATAATTACAAATATACTGTTTACTGTGGTATAAGAACAAAGTGCTGTAAACATTCCTCAGAGATTTTAGTCCATATTAACATAATAGCATCACATAGTTGCAGCAGATTTGTCAGCTGCACATCCATGATGTAAATCTCCTGTTCCGCCACAACTCAAAGCTGCTTTATTGGATTAAGATCTCTTGACTGTGGAGGTCGTTTGAGTACAATGAGCTCATTGTCGTGTTCAAGAAACCAGTTTGAGATGATTTGAGCTTCGTGACATAGCGAGTTATCCTGCTGGGAAGCAGCCATCAGAAGATGGGTAAACTGTGATCATAAAGGGTTGGACGTGGTTAGCAATGATACTCAGGTATGCTATGGCATGGTTGGTACTAAGGAGCCCAAACTGTGCCAAGAAACTATCCTCCACACCATTACACCACCACCACCAAGACTGAGATGGTTTGGGCATGTGCAGAGGAGCGAAAGTGGATATATTGGACAAAGGATGTTGAATATGGAGCTGCCAGGCAGGAGGAAAAGAGGAAGACCACAGAGAGGATTCACGGATGTGTGATGTAGTGAAG
>VUQS01077438.1:2963-19097 GCA_015108495.1 Heterochromis multidens
CCAAAGCCATTTTATGTTGGTGGCATATTTCCTTTTAGTTATTCCTTAATAGGTTGGATACCAATAAGGAATGGGTCTCCTATTTGTTTGCCAGGTCAGATCTTTGAAGATAATTGACACTATAAATGTTTTTGCTAGACAATAATGCAGTTTGTTTATGACTACTTCTTCTGCTTTGGTTTCAGAAATCACTCTAAAGAGGGTTTTCTGAAGGATAAGTTAAGTGTAAGAAATATTTGCAGAGGTCTTCCAGGCTGAAAAGAATTTCCCTTCAAAACCTGAAATGTTTGGAGCTCAATATTGAAGCTGGCAGCCGTCCATGTGTGCAGCTCTGTCCTCAGACTTCTCGCCATGTTTTTTCTTCCCTTTTTTTTTTTATATAAACATTTAGTATTTGTAAGCCATGTAAACTTGCATTGAGTTGTCAAAGTAGCTTAATAATTACAAAAAAAATCTTCGTACACATAACTGTTACTGATCCTGTTGTTTTACCTGGCAATTGCAAATGTTTGTAAACTCAATGTGCAGTGACTTCTCTTAGGCTCTAGGAGGCAGCACTTAGACATTCATCCTGCTTGAAGTTTAGGTTTTGAATTCTGAAATCATCCTTGCTCTTACAGTATCAATGAAAAGCCTGCCTTTAGATTGTAAATGCACCGTTTGTTCACCTTTACACTGAGTTCAAAGTGTATATTTTGTGTACAGCTCATTCACACACCTCATTGTTTCGTGACGGGGTGGTCGCACTGAATTGCTGATTGTAAAATAAAAGTTCAGTTTATTTGACGTGTTTGTTTAGAATCTGTTGCGTTGGGTTCATCGAGCAAAGTGCCTTACTGTATTTTACCTGTTTTGAACAACTTGTAATATTAAGGCATCACACCACACCACACGCATACACAGCTGTTCCATGTAACTTTTACAAGCATTTGTGTCATTAAAATATGTGAGAAGGCTCAGGCTACACAGCAGAGGAGACGCTGTATGTTTTGTTTGCAAACGTTTGACCAGAGGCAGGCGATCAGGACGGAAATTTGAACTCTCATTTCAGTGTTTGAAGAAAGAATTTTGACTACTTGGCAGTTTGACCTTTCGGCTGCAGACTTTGGTTTGCTGCCGCTTCACTGGGAGCTCTGTGTGAGAAACAGAACTGAAGTTCATGTGGATGTTTTTTTTGTTTTTTTTTTCTTTTTCCATTGTGTTCATTTCCCTCTGCTTGGATAATTATGTTGTACCTTTTACAGTTTGTTTTACCCCAAACATTTTGGAATAAAAAAAAAACAAAAAAAAACTTGTTCAAATTAATGTGTCTTTGTGTGTCTGTGGGGAGGTGGGGCTACTTCCTATAACAGATGTTAATGATGGACCTCTAATAAAAGTGAGCAACACTCTTTAAATTGCTGGTCTTCAACACAGTTTTGAGGCATTTTAAATGAGGAACGCTCAGTTTTATGTCACTTCAATGTGACAATTCAGTGGGAAAAGATTAATAATAAATCTTTTCAGATATGAGTTTTCCAAAGAAAAAACAACAACTAAATGACAGGATTACATTATAAAAGAATTAACCAGTGGTCTCCACCCTTTTTGGCTCATAGCCCTGTACATAAACATGCTGAACTCATTTCCATGAGTTGTAGTTGTATCACTAAAGAAATTACATTCTTCTATCTGTTAAATTCTCAAGCCTCATGAAGATAAAATTGTGCATTGCTTTACAAAGTAAAGAGCTAGAAACCATTAATCATCTCCCAGTCCCTCAGCTTCTGAGGATTCAACCCACCTTTGGCTGGGAACCAACCTACAACTGTCTAATAATAATATATTACATCAATTTCTGGGACGTTTTTCAGATTAATGATCACTGTCGTTGATTTTGCTGATATTTCTGACAGCTTTTTCTGTTTTAAACTCAAAAGTTTCAAGCTCAAAAAATTAAAATGTCTAAACAAACATAATAAATTAGGACTCAAAGGTTTTTCCTTCGTTTTTTTTCCTTCTTCACTAATCCTGTCTTTTTCGCTCATATTTGTCTTCTGACCTTCTAAAGAGCTCCGGCCCCACATGTTGGAAACCACTGGAGTAAACTGTACGGAAAGAAGTTGGTAGCATATTCGTTAATCAGTTTAAGTGCATTGCGCTGATAATAATACAGGACGTCCTTGCACCTCACCGGGGACTCTGCTGTAGACCTTCCTCCTCCTCCCCCTCTTTTACACGGACGCGCCCTCCCCTTCAGCGCAGCGGATGAGCGCGCCGTGGATGCTCACTGGAGTACAGAGCTGCAGCAAGGACAGGAGGAGAACACTTTGACCAGCAGCGGGGGGCGCGACATCGGGACTCTTCTTTTCTTTTAAAAACTAAAAGAAAAAAGAAAAACTTGGGAATTTTCGGTGCAAACCTGAAACTTGTGAGGTCGGAGGACGAATTGTGGGGTCAGCATGGCATCTCTGATGAACTCTGCGTGCTTGCTCTTCTTGCCTGTTGCTCTGCTTCTGAGTGAGTACTGAACATTAAGTGGCTCTGTCGCAACTTGTGTGTGTGAACAGTGCACAACTTCGTCTGCAGCAGCATTTGGAGAATTTGGAGTAGTTTGGGGCTTCGAGTCTCTGTGCGTAACAGGACGGCACAGGTCCTCACTTTTTAGAGCTTTAAATCAATGATCTTAGATGATGTAGATGTATGTAGATGTTAAGTTGTAAGAGCTTGTCTGTGTACCTTGTGTCTGAGCTTAGCCAGATGAGAGGGTCCCGTAGCTTTTCCTCATTCATCTCCAGCATCTAGCGGAGCATGTGCTGCAGCTGCGGGAGCGACCCGCTCAGAGAGAGCTCGTAGAAAGAAACCACAGCCTAAGGGTTGTGGATGCAGCAGGATCAGTGCTGCTTACTGAGAGTATTTTTCCCACAGCTGGATATGGGTTCGTTACGCAAACTGACGTCGTGCACAGAGTGAGATCTGGATGGATCTCTCCAGCTGCTAATGAACAGCTGGAGGGAGACGTACAATTTAGTTCCACCTTTTAGTCCCTCAGCTCAACCAGGCTGCTTATAAAGTCTGCAATGGTAGATATTTAAGGTGTCAAACTAATAGTTCCCACCTTTTAAGGTGAGTCTAAGCAATGACATTTAAATACATTAATGTGGCAAAGGTTAATTTAAAGGGGCTATGCTGCTATTTAGTATTACACTGCTTAAAGTTAAGGAAATTCCAAAGACTGGTGAAGCAGAATTTTCCATAATGCAGCATGTCATTCAACACTCCTTGTCTGATATATTTAAGCAATTACAATCCACAGTTTGTAATACCATAGAAGACATATTGCAGCAGTTTTCAAACAGCTGTGTAGTACTCCTCAAGCCCTAATTAGAAAAATGGGTGGATTATCCCTTTAAAGGGGAGCAAAAGCGGTGTCTTTTGCAGTGAATTACAACTCTAAAATGTTTTAATGGACTGCAGAGTCAGCTTCATCAACGATTTTTTTAGGTCTTTTATTCATGTCTGTTTTGTACTAAATGTAAATGCTGCTGCACTTTTCCTCTTTGTTAAAAAAAACAGTTAAGTTTTTTTTGTGAGAGCAAAATTTCATTCGTGTATCCTGAATACATGATCTGTATATGGGCTTTGTTGTGTTGACCAGTTCCCTGAAGAGAACTGAGTCAGATCGCTTCCTCATTTCAGTCCAATACTAAAACATTTTTAGGAGCTATAATTCAGAGACCGTTGATCTAAATATAGCACCGAATGTGCACACAACTTCTCTTTTTGCAAACTTATGATCATCTTCGTCATCTTTACCTGCCTTGATCATCTCACGCTGCTGCTGATGTCAGAGAAAAATAACGATGAGGAAGTGGATGGGACGGGGTTCCCACGGGAGTGTAACACAGTGGGGTAAAAAGGACAACAAAAAAAGAAAAGTCCCACCGATGGGGATAAATGATAAATGAATCCCATCTGTCCCCCTACTCTGCTCAGTGGAGTCTCTGGAGACTCCATTCAGCCCTGCATGCTAACCTGACCAGGAATTACTTCTATGTTGCTGCTGTTGTTGCTGTTGCTATCTGTCAAACAGCCTCCACAGTCACTCAGTCTGTGTCACAGTTCATTCATGTGGGACAGAATCAGCTCATTATATATTTATATGGCATGTTTTTTCTTTTTAAAGTGAAACTTGTGATTTGCTCCTATTAAATTGCATGTGTGTGTGTGTGTGTGTCGATGTGTGGTTGCATTATCTATGAGCAGCTCTTCCAGTCACCTTTTACTCACACTCTCTTGGATAGGCAACAAAGTTTTCCAGTAAAACATTTTTTTAAAAATATCTTTTTACTACATGAACATTGCAAACATTTTAGCAACCTAATAATCTATAGGGTGTTATTTAACCTGCACTGTATTTTTAGTTCGTTGTGCACTTTTACACCACCCAGCTCCCGGTGCTGTGTCATACATCAGTGTAGAAAGTCTTCTCGGTGTCTCTTGCAGATCTGTGCTCAGTCCCAGTGGGAGAGTTTCACAACATTTATACTAATATTTTTCAGAAGAAATAAGGCAAGCTTTGATGCCCAAATGTAGACACAAAAAAGCTTTGACTGGTAGCGACATTGGATTACAGTGTGTTTCAAGCACTGGGACTCTTCAAACTGCATCAAGAGATGCTGACATGTCTCTTGAAGTTAGGAGAAAAGGAGGAGATTTTATGATGATAACAGCATAATTGAAAGCTGTGGATACAAAACAAAACAGAAGTGTCTCAAAAATAACACTAGAATACCTGAAACTGGACACACGCTTTCATTACCTGCATTAACTACTGCAATGCCATGACAAAATGTAGGCTCGAAATTAAAAAAAAGGCCTTGGTCACTGCTTGTTATGTGTTTTCAATATAGAGAGTATCTTCACCTAAATTAATAATCTCACCAAGATATGGAAAACTGATGCTTCTTCCTGTACACTTTAATGATGAATAAAATGCACAGCAGCTCTATGACATTACAGCAAACATGCCAAAAGAGCTCAAAAAGAAGCAAAAATGATTGTTTTTCTTAATGATATTCAGGCACATGTGTAGGCAACATTTAATTGTTCTGTAGCTACAGGAAACAGCAAAACATCTTTACAAAAGTAGAGACAACCTAACCAGGGTATTAACTCATTCACCACAACATAAAAGCACAACAACCACAAGAAGATGTTATAATGCCAGTTAGTAAAAACACAATACGAAACCATATGGTCTTCTCAGTAAAGTTCTAAACAAACAAAAATGAGACAGGTTTACTTGTGCATTTAGACCCCTCATTGAAAATAAGAGCTTCAACCACTATTATTTTCAATGAAATTTAATAACAATTCAAATGAGAAGAAAAAAAACAGGAATATGAAAAGCCACATCTTTAAAGAGACTGACTTATAACTGAATATTGTCTATTAGACCCCATTCCTACAAAACTGCTCAAAGAAGTCCTACCATTAATAAATGCTTCGATTTTAAATATGATCAATCTATCTCTATTAATGGGCTACGTAGCAAAGGACTTTAGGGTGGCAGTATTTAAACCATTCCTTAAAAAGCCATCACTTGACTCAGCTGTCTTAGCTAATTATTAACTCCAATTTGTTCATGTAAATGGGGAGTCTTCTTCACACACTAAGGTTAATTATGGAATTCCACAGGGTTCTGTACTGGGACCAATTCTGTTTACATTATACATGCTTCCCTTAGGCAGTATCATTAGAAGGCATAGCATACTTTTTCATTGCTATGCAGATGATACCCAGCTTTATCTCTTAAAGAATCTCTTAAAGACATTCCTGCTTCTAAATTCAGATAAAACTGAGGTTATTGTACTTGGCCCCCAAAATCTTAGAAACATGGTGTCTAACCAGATACTTACTCTGGATGGCATTACCTTGGCCTCCAGTAACACTGTGAGGAATCTTGGAGTCATTTTTGACCAGGATGTGTCCTTCAATGTGCATATTAAACAAATATGTAGGACTGCTTTCTTGTATTTGCACAATCTCTCTAAAATTAGAAACATCCTGTCTCAGAGTGATGCTGAAAAACAATTTCATGCATTTATTAGTTCTAGGCTGAACTATTGTAATTCATTATTATCAGACTGTCCTAAAAACTCCCTGGAAAGCATTCAGTTGATCCAAAATGCTGCAGCGAGAGTACTGACAGGGACTACAAAGAGAGAGCATATTTATCCCATATTGGCTTCCCTTCATTGGCTTCCTGTTAAATCCAGAAGCGAATTTAAAATCCTTCTCACATACAAGGTCTGGCCAAGGAGGCAGAACCTTCAGCTTTCAGGCCCCTCTTCTGTGGAACCAGCTCCCAGTTTGGATTCAGGAAACAGAAACCCTCTCACTTTTAAAGATAAATCTTAAGTTAGGACTGGATCAGGTGACCTTGAACCCTCGCTTAGTTATGCTGCAACAGGCCTAGGCTGCTGGGGGCTTCCCGTGATACTCAGTGCAATGGGAAGTCACATTGATCATCTCATTACACTGCTGGGGAAACCCTGAGTCTTATCTTTCATGTGGATGTTACTGTGACACTTACGAACCAACTAAACACTTTTACAGCCCCCATGGCAAAAGCACTTCCATAGACTCTATATAGAATATGTCTGTAGACAATGCATTCTGTCTAATGGCCAGCAGGAGGGAACTTCTCTGGTAGAAAAAAAAAGCTGTCATTGCTATCAGAAATGACAGCTTTTTTTGCTCTATGATCTCAACACACACATTCCTGATGACTGAAATTATAAGTTTCATATTTTATTTACCATAATATGATGGTCATATTGTAAATTATGGTCCCCATAGGAGTAAAAAGGAGGATAAAGTGGGGTTATTCTTATTGTAGCGGACAACAAGTCTTTTTCCTACAGGTTTCAGGTGTTAGTATCTAAGATGTCTCCTAGTTTTGCCTCCCTGTATGTTGGACAGTTTGAACAAGAAATTGTACTGAATCCTGCAAGGAATCCATACCTACAGTATATTTCCACCTACAAAATGTACATAGATGATATTTTCTTTATTTGGACCTCTACTGAAGAACATCTTAAGGAGTTCTACTCATTCATAAACACTCAGAATGAATATTTAATATTCACATTGGCTTATGATCCTGTACCAATGCACTTCTTGGACATCCTGATTCATAACAAGAAGGACAACTTATGCACCACTTTATACAGGAAACCCACAGATAGAAATTCACTTCTACATGGACACTCATATTATCCTATACCTTTAAAAAGAAGTCTTCATGTGTTTCAGTTTCACCGCATATGTAGCTCTAATAGTGATTTCAAAGGGCAAATAGCAGATTTAGAATAAAGAGTTTTTTAAAGAGGTTTCTGACCCTACTCTTAAGGGACACTTGACCAGCCCACCACAGGTTGTGTTTAAGAGACCCCCCAATCTTAGAAACAGCAGCGTTTTCATCTTCTTTTACTATGTGGCTGAATGCTGCGGAATCTGGGAATTACAAATGTAATAATTGTCAGCAATGTAATTCACTCACAAAACAAAGATTTTCTGTCATCCACATACAGGTAAGGAGTTTTCTTACACTTGATGACAGAGTAAACTGATGGTTGTGTGAGACCTTACTGAGGGCTTTTTGTTTGATATTGTATATTTGTATATTTTTTATGTAGCACATACTTTATGTGACATATTGTGGTTAATTGAGTGAGTAGGTTTTATATCTGTCTGACCAATTGTATCAAACATTTTATTGTTAGATATTGCCTGAGACATTATGGATATCATCCCTTCTATTTGTTGCTGGGTCTGTGGAGATTTCATTACCGTTCTTGTTTCCTTTCTGTCTTTCTTAGCACTAATTTTTCTGACTTATGCCAAGGCAATATGTATTACTTGTAGGTTATTTATCAACTGTTTTTCCTACAAAAAATGTGGTTCTGATTGGATATTATTGCCATTGGCCACGGTTATGTGATCTATTACAGGTGATCTAGTTTCATTGTCTGATGAAGAGCAGGTGTGCTTGAAATGTCATACACTACTAGATGCAATAAATAAGGAAATTGGAGTTCTGCCATGTGCAAACCGTTAATTCTTTTCTATGTTTAATTTTTTTTTTCGGCTCTGCACCTCCTCCACATGGTGGTGAAGATGTGTGTGGATTTTTTCCTGTATTGTGGAAAACCAGTGTACCTTTACTCAGCTTCACATCTGAAAAAAAGGCTTAGCTTTCTTTTCCATTTCAGAACATACAAAAACAACTTGTTCCCTCATTTTTCCAACTGTTTATATTGTACCTATTAGCATGTCTTAACACAACTACACTGTACCGCTGTGATCTAAAGTTTCACCAAGAAATCTTGGTAAGAGCATGAATAGATAAAGCCTCATCTCAAAATGAGTGGAAGAAGTCAGCTTTAATAAGGTAAACAGCATTGTTAGAATGCACTGAACCTCACACTGTGTCTTCTGTTTGTCTCCTCTGTCTGTGCTCAGAAAGCTTCAAAAGTCAGGGCCAGAGAGGGGGAGAGGTTTCCCCTGGGTCCAGGTCTCCTCTCTGCGTCATCAGCGCCCTAATATTCACATTAAAAGCTGTCCATAGGCGAAAGGGAGATTATATTTGGCTTTTAATTGTTCTCCTCAGGAAACACTTCTTAACTCTCTCTCTTTCTCTCTCTCTAAGTTCCCTCTTCGTGGGTCGACTCAAACATTTTCTGCTTTTTGTCACTGCAGCACTGACACATGAAGTGGGAAATTCCTCATTAAAATACATTTAAAAGTCTCTTGAAAAATTGCCTGTGCTTGCCATTCGTCCTTCCTTCCTTCTTCCCCTTATTTCCTTCATCCCCCTCTTCGTTCGTTCCTTACTTCTAGCAAACCTCATTTCTTCGTTTCCGCCTTGCATGTCTCCGCAGTCATTTTGATCTCTATACCGTCCCTCCATCTCTTCTCCTTCTCTTCTCAACTCTCTTTTTTAAAAATTTCAGACTTGCTCCGTCTCTCGTGTCTACCCTTCTACCTCTTTAATCACCCTCCCACCATCCCCCCACCCAACCCATTCCTCCACCCTCTCTCTGTCCTTTTGCATTAGGGATTCACAAATATTGATAAATCTGATCCCAAGAAATCCTGCGTCACATCTTTCAAATCAAAGCAAAGCCACTTCATTTACAGGATTTTTTTCTGGTGTTTTAAAATATACATCATGTACCCCACTGTTTGATTTGGTCTCATAAGATCAAAAGCAAAGAAACATCACAGAAATTATTCCTTTAATTTACTTACACTGAAGCTTCTGCAATGGACATATTCAGGAATTTGTGGCTAGCTTATGTCCTCTCGTATTTTGTTTTATCCTACTCATAATTTGAGAAATCTGTATGGCAGTCCATCTGTTTGCTCTTACCCTATATCCACAACTGTTCATCCCATCCACCTCTCACTTTCCAAGTTGACTACTGAGAACCCTAGTAAGTGCATTATCAAATCTGATGTCATTTGGACAAGTCGTTTTCATATTTTGGCTAAAAGTTGTTTCTAATGTTTCCCCTACATTGATTGCTACCTGCTTAACTTTGTGTGTGTCTGTGTGTGTGTTTGTGTGTGTGCATCCTTACATCTTTACAGAAGATCTCTGTAAAGTGTTGCTACAAAAAATTATGTTGGTTACACTTTCCCCAAATGGGAACTGCACTAGTGTAACAAACAAATAAATCAGACAGTCTTTTCCAGCACTACACAACCAATTGCAGGAATGCAGCATTAAGATGTGTGGCATGCTCTGGCTTTCCTGATGCAAAATAAAAACAAAATATTGACAAAAGCAACATCACGTGACTCATTGATGATATGTATGAGACACATTTGTTGGACTGCAGGCAAGTCTGAGACTGAGCCACAGAAAAAGATGTTTCACCCCGAATGACCAGCTCAGCCATGCAGTTCACAATTCATATTGTCACTACCCAGACTAGAGCTTGACCACACAGGAGGTGTAACTAAAAAGTAGGTTTACGTAACATAACTAAAAGAGAAAATGACCAGAGAAAGAGAGAGACAGAGAGAGAGAGAGAGAAAAGGAGAACAAGCTTAAAAATTAATCCAGCCAGGTGAGGTGAATCTGCCACCTGGGTTAGGCCCTCTCACCGGGCCACGCAAGCATTCATGCACCTGCAAATTTGATTATTATGACACTGAGGCAGGTTTGGTCCGTATACCCACCCACCCACCACCACTGCCACCATACTGTAAATCACAAGTAACACATCTAAATAATTCACAAGCACTTAATCTGTCCAAAGTCCCCAGCAAACACACTAAACATAAAAAGACATGCACACACAAGCACGCAAACATTTGTGTCCTTCTTTGTGATCTTCACCAGGTGGATTGTTTGTGTAGGTATGAGTGTTTCTGTAGCCAAAAAGTAAAAGTCTGTGTGTGTACTCCCTACAAGAATTGGATTAAGACCATTTAAACAAGCTTTGTGCATTTGTGTGAGTTTCTCTAACAAATCCAAGTAATGAAACACCAGCCAAGCATGACTCCTTTCTCCTTATCCTCAAATATGCCTGAGCATGAATATTCATGGACACACATACATACAGTTTGTAAGAGCTGTATTGCAAGGAATGGCTATTCCTAATTGTAATCACTCTATTTACATTCATCCCCTGTTCTGACTGTGGTCATGCGTGCTGATATGTAGCTGCTAAAACTGAAGTTTTTATCCATAACCACTACACACAGAAATCTTAATCTAATCCAAGTGGCTTTAACCACTTAAGACTGAAGCCAGTACCAAACTGCAGTCACAGTCTCTAGGTGCTAGCCCCCAAACATCTCTAGCTTCAATAGATTTCCAATAACTATCAAGTTTTCTCATAAAGTTTGAACTTTTTTAAAATTATCATGCCATTAGCTAAATTCACTTTTTCTGATCATTATGCTTGTGGTTGTGTTGAAAATAATTGTATAATTAAATAGCTATTAGACCTCATAGAGAGATATGTCCCAGCGCATGACTGACTTGAATGACATGCCTTCTCTGGAGAGTGTCAGAAAAGCTGTTTGGGAAACACTGACCAGGATGAACTTGAACCAGATGCATGAAGTTTTGATTGAGTTGTGATAGAAATTTTTTTTGGCATGTGTCAGTGGAAAAGGTAATACATTTTCCACAGTTTTGTTGTTTTTTATCTTGTCTTACTCAGTTTTCAGATCACTGTAATTATGACTTGTTCTTGGGCTAATTGTATTAGGGATTGTGATATAAATTTTTTATTCTGTAAGTAAATATTTGTTTATTTTCTTAATGGTTTCCACTTTTAATGAGCTCTATATGTAATAGAGTGTTTAAAAACTATCACTCCTAACACTAGCTTATCAGTGATGCTGTCAACATGAGCTATGTGCTCCAATCAGATTTTAAGTGTCACTCACCCTGCCCTCCCCTAACTTCTCATATCAAAATGTCTTGGCTCCAACTAGAAGAGATAATATTGAACATAAAGCCATTTTGTGCAGTATTAATGATTCTACTTAAACTTAATATTTTTCTTATAAGGACTTTTTGTTCCAAAAGGAAAGCTGATCCCAAAATGTGACTGTTAATAAATTTATGCCCTCACACGAGTTATACAGGTACCCACACACAGAGAGAAAGAGGAGAACAATGGGTGTCCAAGGTCAGTGGAGATCTTTTAGTGTGCATCTACACACACACACACACACACACACACACACACACACACACACACACACAGAGTTTTGTTTTTACAAAACTTTAGATTGACTTCCATTCACTTCCTGGAGGCTCACCATTATCATGTGTGGCTAACCCTAAACCTTGAAAAGAATTAATGGTTCTCACGCTGCAGAAATCAAATGTCCTTATTTACTGAGATATCATTTTGTTTGTGGAGATATAATTCTTCATTTACTTGTACTTGCTTCTTTTTTGTGTTTCTAGGCACTGATTCTTCTGACTCATGCCAAGGCAATATGTATTACTTATAGAATATTTATCAGCTGTTTGTCCTATATAAGACATGGTTCAGATTGGATAATATTGCCATTGGTTGTGGTCATGTGACCTATCACAGGTGATTTAAGATGGGGCTACCCTGTGTTTCATTGTCTGATGAAGAGCAGTTGTGCTCAAAATGTCATACGCTACTAGATGTAGTAAATAAGGAAATTGGAGTTCTGCAGTGTGCCAACCATTAATTCTTCTCTATGTTTAATTTGTTTTGGCCCTGCACCACATGATAGTAAGGATGTGTATGGATTTTTTTTCCCGTTTTTTATCCCTAAACCTTTCTCTAACCTTCAACCAGGTCTTCAAAATGTAATGTTATATATTTTGATAATTTGCTTTTTTACACAAAAGGGTAGAGAGTCCCACATTACTTACACCAACCCTTACCTAAACCATTAACCTATACTTAACCCTAAAATCAAGTCTTCAGATAGCCTTTTAAAGGTGTGTCAGAAATTTAGGACCTGCCAAAATGTCCTCACTTGCAATGTCAAAAACTTATAGTGGTCAGTCCACTGGGAAGAGGTGCAGAGAAAGAAGCAGAAGTAAAAATTGCAATGCAGTTTACAGAAACACAATACAAGAGTAAAGTAAGAGGAGAAGTGTTATGGAGGTGAGTGAGAGAGGCAGAGGACAAGTAGAGAGAGAAAGAGGAGGACAGAGGAATTGAGAGGCACAGAGAGATCAGGACCTGTATTTATCAAGCCTGTCAGAAAAAGGCGAACCATCATGGATCACTGACCGCAGCCTCCGGACAATTCAATTTAATATGATCTGAAGCCAACAAAAGAGGTCCTGCAAAAGCTCTCCAACTCTGGAAAGTTTGACTAAAAGCCAGCAGAGGGTGAAACAGAAAGACAGAAATGGAAGAAGAAAATGTGTACACAGAAAACATTAGGTGGAAACCTTTTTCCCACAGAGGTTCAAAGGAAGACTTCTTTGACAATGGTACATTAGCAGTGTAAACAGAGACAAGGAGGCGTGAAGTGACTGATGATATTGTCATTAGTCAAAATGTAATCAGGCATCCCCCTGAATGGGCTGAAAATGTGATAAAGCCTGTTAGTGTAATAAATGGCTAGATTATGTAGCATCTTTAGATTGATAATGTTCTCATCTAATCCCTGATGAGCAGGACATTACACAGCAGTACTGCAGTCAGCTGCTGATGTAAAAAGCTTCTGCATCGGACCACTGCACCATATTTGATTATCTTGTGCTTAGTATGAGGTGGTGTACACAGCAAAAAGGTCCTGGCTTCAAATATACCATCTGGCCAGGGCCTTTCTGTGTGGAGTTTGCATGTTCTCCCCATGTATGTGTTGGTTCTCTCTGGCTCCCTCCCACAGTCCAAAGACATGCAGTAAGTGGGGTTAGGTTAATTGATGATTCTCTGTGTTAGCCCTGCGACAAACTGGCGACCTGTCCAGGGTGTACCCTGGCTCTCATATAAATATATATGTGTGAACAGTAGTCTAGACTCGAACTATATATGATGCTGGATATGTATTTCTGCTAGCTGTTTCCAAATGCTTTCTTTCTTCTTTGCACTATTCTAGGCTATACATAATCCTAAATATGATTACTTATTTGGAATAATTTAAAAATACTTAGTTAATCTAACCAATATCTAAACTGAACTTTTTAAAAGTAAGAATATTTCTGATTTACATTCAGCAAGTCTTTTGCGGGTTTCTTAACAGATTTGTTAGTTTGAAGCTTGCTCTGTGTTTTGAGTGTTTGCATGGTGCTGCAGTTGAGAGAGGAAGTGGTTTGAATAAATGTACACAAGCTGAGGATGAGAAGTGACTTGAGCATTAATAAAAGATGTGCATGCCTCTGCGGATAAACATATATGCAGGCTTGCAGCTGCCACCGTGTACCTGTGTGCGTGTCTGCATGCATGCATGAATGCCTGTGTGTCTGTGGAACGGAGGTGAAGTGGACAGAGCTCAGGTATGTGTTTGCAGGGCCGAGGGCTTTGAGGCTTTAGAACGGAGAAAGAAAAGAATCGACCGCAGACTCCTTCAAAAACCAGCCAAGATGAACCTGACACAGGCGAAGGGAAGCGAAAAGCAAGCCGATCAGAATTTCAAACAAAAGAAAATCAAAGTTGTGAAGGTTGAGGAAAAAACATCTGTCTGTCTGCTTGTTGACAAGTGAATCATCCTACACAGACATTTAGAAATATATAGCTGCCTCAGTGTTGGGTATTTAATAACTTGCGACCTTTTCATAACCTAAACTTATGATGCTTTGATTCTCAGCCTCTTTCTTTTATATTTCATTAAAAAAAAAAAAAAAAACTTTAGAAATATGCTTCAGTCTGGTGCAATTTATGTAGTGGACTTTCTTCATATTTTCCCTGCACCTTTTCAGCTTCTAGTCCTCAGAAGCAGTACAGTATCTTTTGCACATTTGAACTTTCTCCAACAGATTTCAGCTCTCGCTTAATGGTTTCTTTTTCCTGAATGCTCATCAGGCCTTGGATATTGTGATTCCATAATGTGTTCTCATATAACATTCAGGACACGATAAAGGTGGTTACAGCAATCAGGAGTTAGAAGTGACACTGTCACTACTCAGGGCTTGAGGACATTGCATCAAACTGCCAAGGCAGGAAGGGTGGGTGTGGGTCCCTGGCTGGAATCGAACAGCAAACAGTGCAGTTTTGGCTGCCAGGGCACTCGTTGAACACTTTTAACGTGAAGCAATGGTACAAAATGTTGGGTTTGAATTACCACTGAATATTGTCTGTTTGCATGGAGACTGTCCTCCCTGAGAAAACAACCTCAACGGATCATTTGTACAAGCTATTATAACGCATAGTTAAATTTTAAAGTTAGACATCACTAGCGGCTGTGTGTTAAGGTACATATGAAATGTGAGCCGGTGTCATAACATTTTGATGGGGTTTAACTCTGCACCCTGGTAACCAAGAAAACAGAGCTAATTCTAATAAATGTTTAATATTTGAAATGGATATTTTATTTTTGTTTTTACGCCCCAGCAAGGATTATCTCTGCCTAAACTTAACACTGCAAGTGAAAGTATAAAAAACATTATTTAACTTTTAACATGGCCCCAGATGAGACTCAGACCCTAATCTCCTGATGGAAACTTGGGTGTGTTTGTGCCACCACCATCCTACTTACCTCCTGATGTTTCAGTCTGTTAAAGTACAAACACTCTTATATGTCTTTTTAGGAATGTCTGCATCCTTAGACAGCAGGAGCAAACAACTAACATGATCGTTAATTGGAGGACTTGTTGCTTGAATTCAATTCAATTTTATTTATATACAGAGCATCCGGAAAGCATTTACAGTGCTTCACTTGTTCCACATTTTGTCATGTTACAGCCTCATTCTAAAATGGATTAAATCCATTTTTCAACCTCTTAAGCTCTATCAGGTTGTATGGGGAGCTTCGGTGCACAGCCATTTTCAGGTCTCTCCAGAGATGTTCAATCAGGGTCAAGTCTGGGCTCTGGCTGGGCCACTCAAGGACATTCACAGAGTGGTCCCGAACCCACTCCTTTGTTATCTTGGCTGTGCGTTTAGGGTCGTTGTTCTGTTGGAAGATGAACCTTCACCCCAGTCCGAGGTACACAGCACTCTGGAGCAGGTTATCATCAAAGATGTCTCTGTACAATGCTGCATTCATCTTTCCCTCGACACTGACTAGTCTCCCAGTTCCTGCTGCTGAAAAACATCCCCACAGCATGATGCTGCCACCACCATGCTTCACTGTAGGGATGGTATTGGCCAGGTGATGACGTAATGCTTGGCGTTCAGGCCAAAGAGTTCAATCTTTGTTTCATCAGACCAAAGAATTTTGTTTCTCATGGTCTGAGAGTCCTTCAGGTGCCTTTTGACAAACTCCAGGTGGGCGGTCATGTGTCTTTTACTAAGGAGTGGCTTCCATCTGGCCATACAGACCTGATTGGTGGAATGCTGCAGAAATGGTTGTCCTTCTGGAAGGTTCTCCTCTCTCCACAGAGCAATGCTGGAGTTCTGTCAGAGTGACCATTGGGTTCTTGGTCACCTCCCTGACTTAAGGCACTTCTACTCCGATTGCTCG
>VUQS01077439.1:2401-13385 GCA_015108495.1 Heterochromis multidens
TGCTGCTGTGCTTGGGATCATTGTCCTGCTGATGACCCAGTTTGGTCCAAGCTTTAGCTGTGGGACAGATGGCCTCACATTTGACTCTAGAATACTTTGGTATACAGAGGAGTTCATAGTTCATGGTCCACTCAGTGACTGCAAATCCTCATCCCTCCACCACTGTGCTGACAGCTGGTTTGAGGTGTTGGTGCTGATATGGTGATAACGTGCTGCTGTGCATGATGGACAAACATCTCCACTTTGGTCTTGTCTGTTCCAGAAGTCTTGTGCTTTGCTCAGATGCAGCTTTGCAAACCTGAGCTGTGCTGCCATGTTCTTTGAGAGTGAAAAGGCTTCCAAACCCCTCCAAACAGCCATACTTGTTCAGCCTATTTCTAACTGTACTATCATGAACTTTAACATTTAACATACTAACTGAGGCCTGTAGAGTCTCAGATGGAGCTCTTGGGTTTTTGCAGCATTGCTCCTGGGGACGTCTACTGGAACGTCCACTCCTGGGAAGATTGTGGGATTGTGTAAACACACACCTGAATGCTCCAGACCAGCAAACTGCCAAAACGTCTCTTTTTATAGAGGTGCTCACACTGATGATGCTATTAATAAAGTGCATTTGATTAGCAGCACCTGGCTGCTACTTACATCCTTTTAATTCTTACAGCAGTAAGGGTGGACTTAACTTCTCTCAGGACTGCAGAGAATCCTGTGAAAACTTTTTGGCTATTATTTTTCACAGGAATATATATTTTAGACATGCAGATTTAAAATATTTTATGTACATGTTTATTCTCAATCAATCCGAGTATCCACTGACTAGAGACCAGTATGGAGGAATGGATAATTAGGCCTGTATTGATGAAAAGCCACATACATATTTCACTTTGTCCAGTTACTGTGAAATCGTACTAAAAATGAGAAACAAACTTTAAGTGTTAATTTCTACCTGAAACTTTTATGTTTCTTGTAGTAAAACAAGATTAATCTAAAGTATGTTACTGTATTCCTGAAGTAAATCAGACAACTTTAGTTCTTCAGCACTTCTTTGTATATTGATGAAGCTACTGTATGTTAGTGGACCTACTTCGGTTCTCAGCACTTCTCCTCCCACTCTCTCCCTGCCTGAGCTTCTGTTGCTCTCATATGTATAAATTCTTTGTCCTTTTCTTTCCATCATATTCTCTGTCTTCTTATGCAGTCTTTGTAGGTATCCCACCACTCGCCTCCTCTTTAACATTCAAAGCAGCACCAGAATAATTCTCATTTAAATAATTGATTTTCTTTTACTTTTCGTCTGCTGGACTGCTGGGTAAATAATGGATGGCTCCATCATCATCAGGGACTCCCAGACCCTATTTGCTAGCAGGGTGGGGTTGTGTATTTTCAGAGGATGGACAAGGTGCAGATGACAGAGAATGTGACATAATGTACCTGAGAAAAGGAAGATTCTGCAGTGACCTCTTCTATAAACCTTTGCTGTTTTCTTTTATTTTTAACTTCTGCTGCACATCAAACTCCAGCAAAGATTGCAGAGCATCTATTCAAACCTCTTTGTAGTGAACAGCTCAAATGAATATGGATTCATTTCAATAAGGACAGATCCATTGGATTTAAAGAAGACTATTTACTGATAAGTATTATGGCAATTATGGCAAGAATCCACTGAAGAGTGTTAGCAAAGTGGTGCCCCTACTGAATGTGGGATATTGAACAGGACCCTCATGCTGGTGGGACGCCACAGATTGGTGGTCGTGGAAGAGCGGAGTCAGCAGATGGCAGATGGAGAACTGATGAACGTCCAGGATGACTTTGAGATGGGTAAGCGGACAGTTACACAAAATAGAGACATTTTGAGGAATCTTTGAGTGTTCTGTACAATGATTGGTTAAGATGTAAGTTTTATGAACAGATATGAACAGAATGCTTGTAAACATAGCTGTGTAAGCAGCAGTTTGGCCAAAAATGGAATGAAACATGGAGAAATGATCTGATAGTGAAGTGGCAGTGTGATGCTGACTCAGTGTACTCCAATCATTTTATTTGTCAAGTACTTTTAAAACCATAGTTTCAAAGTACTTCACATTTGGAGTCAAATCCAGTAACAACAAGAAATAACAGGAATGCTGCTGGTATCCCTCAAACCACTGGTGCTCAAGAAAGGGAACAATGGCAAAAAGAAAATTAGAAAGATTATGACCAAAAACTTCCAAGTCCAGGTGCTCAAGTTAGGTCTGGAAAAGATAATGAAATGCATTTATTTTACTGGGCTTAAGACATTAAAAGTACACCAACGCGAATTGGCTTTGTGACTGTAAAATACAGGCCTTTTAATATTTGAGTACTTGGACTTGGAGGTTTTCTGCAGCTTTTTGGTCACAATCTCTCCATGTTTCTTTTTGTCAGTATTGGCAGTGCCGAGTTCAAGGAATTTCTAGGCATCCACTCACAGCAAAGCAAGCTAGAGAGAAAATGAGGAAACTGAAACAGGATTACAAGATAAGATAGACCACACCAGCTCTGTGTGGGGACACCTGATTGTTCTGCTGGTGCCACACATGAAAATGTTGCAATGGATGTATAAAACTAGACCTTAAGTTGCAACCCCTCCTCCTCTGGCAGGTTGCAACTGCCAAAATGAACCTTTCTGGCTGAAATCATTCCTTTCCAGCTCTGTTGCCATGAAATCCATGACATACAACAAACACAGAGCTCCAGTCACGATGTCCTCCATCTAGTTGTGGGCATAGTTTGTTGTTAATACAGGGGGGAAAAAAGCTCCTGTAGAGCCGCCCAGTTCCCAGTTACCCTCAGTGAGTCCCAACAACTGTTTGATCACAAAGCACCTATTAACACACAGTCATCATCCCCAGAATGCATTAGCAGGGAACAGACGCAGAGCATCGCAATGGCATTATGTTTATGTCCACCTGATGAATATAAGTCCAATATTGATGCTTCTTTGAGATTTTTACTCCTAGCCAACAAAAAAATTATAGCTTTTTAGCTGCTGACTGAAGTGGAACTAGTTTCTAACCGCGTCTGATGACTGCCTAATGCATTATGTGGGTAAATTGGTGACAATATGAAGCACGCAACCATGCAATCCATGTCTCAGTGCAAAACTAAAAGTAAAAGGCAAAAGAGAGTGTTAAATCAAACTTAACAGTTAATGATTTGACTTTCTTACATGGTTCAGGGATCTAACATCTAACATTCATAACATCGGGCGATACAGTGGTGCAGTGGTTAGCACTGTTGCTTCACAGCAAGAAGGTCCTGGGTTCAAATCAAAAGTTTGCATGTTCTCCCTGTGTCTGTGTGGGTTCTCTCCAGGTACTCTGGCTTCTTCCCACAGTCCAAAGACATGCAGTTAGAGGGGTCAGGGGACGATTCTGAATGGGCCGTATGTGTGAGTGGTTGTCTGCCTGTATGTGTTAGTCCTGTGACAGACTGACAGCCTGTCCAGGACGTACCCTGCCTTTCACCCTGTGCTCCTGCATGTTTTAATAACATCATTTGACTGGCTAATAGCTGCACTTCAAAAACATTTAACTTTAAAGCGAAACACTGGATCCACAATTCAGTTCAGCAGCACATTTCAACCCATTCAAAGCAAATCACAGGTGAGAGCACTGAGTCTGAAAATGTGCATGTATGAATGCCCCTTTAAGAGCCAGATGAGTATGCCTAATGACAGGCTGTGCAATGGGATTCATTATACCTGTTTTTGTTGAGTTCCTCTTTATATTTTAATTGCTGAAATTGTCCAATACTTTAGCTAAATGCAGAAAATTCTTATATGCCTTTTACTTTTCTAGTGCCCTGGTATCTAAAGCAGCAGGGTACAGAAACATGTGATGTGGCATAAGTGAAGCCAGTGTGCTGCTAACCATAAGACGAGGTTTTGTAGAGGGCTCTACATCACAGATTTCTGTTAAATGAAAGCAGGAACCGTTCTGAGTTTTTAATGATCACAGTTTAAAGTTGTCTTTATAGCAGTCAAGTTTTGGTCTGTGGGTAGAACTTTTAAAGGCCTGAAATTTCAACCACAACTTAAAATTTCCACACATACATTCCTATCACAAAGAAACACAGATATACAAACACAGTTTTAATGAGAGACAACCCCAGTATTAACCACAGTATATGTATGTGTTGATGCTAACAAATTTTCTTCTTATCCCCAAGTGACTCTGTGCAATTGGTGGCCCGCTTCTCTGCTTTGAGTCGGCAGTTTGTTTTTGTGGAGGCTTACTTCTTTTTTCTTTTCTCAAACTCTTTGAACAACCTTTGAAAAGCAAAGCCAATCCCTCAGTACGACCTGTCTCCATCACTCCACTAAAACATGTCTGGATTCAGCTGAAAGATTTGACTGAATAGATGCTTCAAAGAGCCATAAAACACCTAATGGAGCTCATTCCTGACCTCATTCAGGTCAGGTAACGAACATTTTCTCTCTTCTGAAGTAAGCTGAAGGAAAAAAAAAAGAAATCAGGGAAAGGGCCCAGCATAAAACAACCTCTGACCTCCCACTTAGATTAAGTGTTTAGAGAGGAGAGGCCCTTTTTAATTGAATGTCCTTTACTTTACATCCAATGGCCATTTCCTTTTAGCAAATAAAGAACTTTTGCTTTAATCAAGGCAATACTTAATGTCAGTCTGTTTCTGGCACCAACAGTCTCAGATCACCTTTGCTGCTTTTTTAAATATTTTTTCTACTAAAAGAGGCTTTACTGGATGAAGTTATTAGAAAATGAGAATGTATCACCTCTGTATCAAAGCCCATCAAGCTCACATCCCATGTCAACACAGACACTTCTTGAGCACTTTAAAAATAGCCTTGAAATACACAGAGTTATAGCTACTAAGAGTAAGAATTCTCTGTAGAACATGAGTGGGCGTTCTTCAGCTGTTAGATGTGGTTGGCTGGGATCACTGACGCTGCTCCTAACCCTAACCCAAGCAGCTGAGGAAGGCCTCCTCGTGTTCTGCATAGACTTCTGCTTGGCTGCTCCTACCGAACATCTGGGAGTTAAAGAACCAGTACGGGACTTTGGGAAATACACTTTACTTTTTGTCTCAGTGCCAGGTTAGATTAAACAGTGGTGAAGCTCATTTGGTGCTAGAAGTTTGGTGATATGTTGACTATTTGTGAGGCCAGTTGGTGAGTAACTACAGCTGCTGAGGTTAAATACTAGCATGCAGTAAGCTGGGTTCATATTTGACACAGTGCCTGGGAAGATGGTCCAACAGTGCTTCCCAAGGATTCAGATTCTATTTGTAGTGTTGGTGTTGGGGTGGGGTGTGCACATGTGTGTGCTTAAAAGACGCCACACACACTACACAATGCACTTTATAAGGTGGTACTCTATTTCAAAATAAACCTAGTTCTTCACTTGCTGCAGGTTCTACTTTGAATGTCCCTCCAGCTAGCAGCAAATCTCCAAAGCAGGAGAATGAACACTAACAGTTTAATAAAATTGAACTGAATTTAATCAATTTCAATTCAGTTTTATTTATATAGCGCCAAATCACAAGAACAGTCGCCTCAAGGCGCTTTATATTGTAAGGTAAAGACCCTACAATAATACAGAGAAAACCCCAACAATCAGAAGATCCACTATGGGCAAGCACTTGGCGACAGTGGGAAGGAAAAACGCCAGCGGAACCAGGCTCAGGGAGGGGCAGCCATCTGCTGTGACCAGTTGGGGGTGAGGGGAGGAAGACAGGACAAAAGACACACTGTGGAAGAGAGCCAGAGATTAATAATAACTCATTAAATGCAGAGAGGTGTAAAAACACAGAGCCTAGGCCTATTGCAGCATAACTAAGGGAGGATTTAAGGTCACCTGATCCAGCCCTAACTATAAGCTTTATCAAAAAGGAAAGTTTTAAGCCTAATCTTAAAAGTAGAGAGGGTGTCTGTCTCCCTAATCCAAAGTGGGAGCTGATTAGACAGAAGAGGGGCCTGAAAGCTGAAGGCTCTGCCTCCCACTTTAGTTGTCCCCTGTGGTTCTAAGGCCTTTTGGTGTTGCTGAGCTGACCAGTGCTTTCCTTCTTTTTAAGAATGCATCAGATTGTTGATTTTTGCCACTGACGTTTTTGCTATTTCTCTGATAGGTTCATTCAGCCTAATGATGACCTCATTCACCTGCATCAATCTCTTGAAGCTACCAAATCTAAAACCCTTCGAATCAACTCCACATTTTTTCTCTGCTTAATTTGTCATGGAACAATAGGGAATAGGCCCCACGTGGCTATAAACTGATTGCCAGACAATTGTCCAATTACTTTTGAGCCTATGGAAATGAGAGACTGAATGAAAATAGCTGTTTGATCCTATTGGAACAAACTAATTAGATCAGAGACATCCTGCTGGATTCACTGTCTTTAAGGTTATATTACTCTCATCAATGATTAGTCCATTGGAAAAACACAATAGCTCACAATGTAGACGAATACAAAACATACTGTATCACAGTAAAATGGCTGTGGGGTCAGCTTGTGTTTTGTTGAGTAACACTGATCAATAACATGTTCCTTAAAGTGTTTCTGTAATTTAAAATTAAATGTTGTATCATAAATGTATACCATTAATGTTTGTCCCAGACATGAGCAGTTCCCTGCCTTTCAATTTTATGGTTATTCATTAAGACTTGATTCATTAAGGCTTTATACATGTGATGAATTCAAGCCATTTAATCCTTGTTCATTTCAGTATTTCATGTCCCTTTAATGATGTCACCTGCTGTGTTAAAGAAAAGCCAATTCATATTTGAGCTGAATAAATCTTTTTATACCCCTGATACATGATAGTCATGCATAGGTTAGCCACTGGCTGGATAACGTGCAGGACTAAAGGCAAGTCTGTTTCTTTAAGTTTGTTCCATGTGAGTCGAGAATTAATTCATTTCAGCTGGCACATCGTCACATTTAGAGTTCCCCTCTAAACCAAAAGAACCTATACGAGATTATTAATCAGCAGAAACCTTAAGCTTGGATTTGGTGCAAAGCATTTCAAAAACATTAAAAATTCCGAACTTTCTCTGGAAAAGATGCCATCAAACTCCTCTTTGCTGAGATCGCCCTTCCTGTTAATCTTAACTTTATTTGTGCTGCTGGATTCCAGAGAGATCCCTCAGGACAACAATGAGGTAAAGTACATTTTGTCTTTTTATTAGACCTTTGCTACCTGACTTTTATTATACAAATTTCAACCAATAGTCATTTATTGATTGTACCATAGCAACTGACACAATAGTTTGATATGGATTTACTTTAAGTAAGCTTTTCCTTGATCAGGTTTTAACTTTTTTTTTTTTTTTTTTTACAATTAATCTGTATTTTGAAACAAAGGTCAAAAAGGTTTTTGAAAGCATGAGAAAATTTAAACAGCTTGACTTTTGAACTTCAGATGAAAGTAAATTATTCTCTCCACAATAAAATCTCATTTAAGGACAGGTTATATCCTGGATAGCCTGCACTCCTTCAATAATCAGCTTTAGTTAATTCTTAAACTGTTAATATTATGTTTGCATTGTGCTTCAATATTTTAAAAAAATTAATAAATATGGATTCACAAAAATCTAGTATATTGTCAGTCATTGCTCTCCTATTGTCCTAAAGTTAGTCATAATAATATTGCACAAACGAAAGAGAAAATAACACTCTTCACTGTGCACATGTTCACAGGCTTTTTTGGATAGTCCTTATCGACTGGAAATGATCTCCACTCCTATGGAAGCCAACGTTGGACCTGGTGAAAACTTTGGTTTTGGAACCAGAGACACCCCTACCTTCCCACAAGTGGAAGCTGCATTTCTCATGGACTATAAAACGCAGGTTAATCGAGTGTGGCCACGTGTTATCCTGGATTACATGAGGCACCAGTTTAGATTCAAAGGACGGACAAAGAAAAGCACAAAGGACATATCTGGCACTTCAGTGTCAAATGAAAGTAAAATGAAATAGTGTGAAATCTAATAAACTATTGGTTAAATGTCATTGTTTTCTGTAACTTTTTTTCCTACATTTGTTCTACAACATCTCTGGTCTGTTGTTAAAAATATTTGGAAGATTTTTACAGATTAAAAACAAATTCAATAAACCCAATTGTAGATAATCAACCTCATAAAACTGAAACTCAGACAAATTTTATTTGAGGCAATATTTAGTCAAACCAGAAGGATATTTTGCATTTGTTGTTATGGAGCATCCAATTAGGTCCATAATTTGTTTTACAAGGACACAATTTTTGCATCTTGCATTTTCAGGAGCTCAAAATAGTTGTACAATTGACTGAAAAGCAGTTTCATGGCCAGATGAGGCATGTTCCCTTAATTTATTTCATGACAAATGAAGCAAACATAATATCTGAAGTTGCTTCAAAGTGTTGAATTTGTATTTTATAGTTTTTCACTGTAAATACTTTAAATATGTTGCCCAAAGAGATGTCAGTTCAAATGATACAGGCCATCATTAGGCTGAAAAACCAAAATAAACCTATCAGAGAAATAGCAAAAGCTTCATTTTCAGAGTAGCCAAATTAACAATCTGGTGCATACTTTAAAAAAAAAGGAAAGCACTGACCAGCTCAGCAACACCAAAAGGCCTGAAAGACCACAGAGGACAACTAAAGTGGATGGTTTTAGTATTATTTCCAAGGTTAAAAATAAAGACTTCATGATATCTAACCAAGAAAACAGAATACATCTAAAAGAGCTGAAATTCTGAAAAAAGACATTATTTGAACAGATGAAACCAAGATTAACTTGTACCTGAATGATGATAATGAAGAGAAAAATATGATAATGAAAGAAAGACCTCATGAGCCACAGCAAACCACATCATGTCAAACATGGTGGAGCCAGTGTTATGGCATGTGAATGTATGGCTGCCAGAGGGACCATGTAAATTGTGTGTATTGATGATGTGACTACTGATAGAATTATCAGGATGAATCATGAAGTGTACAGGGCTATACTCTTTGCTCAGATTCAGCCAAACGCTGCAAAACTGATCACAGTGCTTCACAGTGCAAATTGATAATGACCCAAGGCATACTGCAAAAACAACCATATGCTTTCCTTTGAGAAACTTTGTCAGGACAAAGAAATGGGATATTCTTCAATGGGCAAGTCAGTCACTTGACCTAAACCCAATAGAGCACGCTTATATTTAAAATTATGTTATTCTAATTGCTTTTGAGCCTCTGAAAAGGGGGGACTATGTATGAAAATGGAAGTAACTCCTAAACAGTTAACGCAATTGTTTTGTAAAACCTCTTGAATTAAAGCAGAAAGTCTGCACTTCAATTGCATCTTGACCGTTTGATTTGAACTGCATCACGGTGGTGTAAAGAGGCAAAACTACAGACAATGTGTCATTGTCCAAAAACCCATGGACCTAACCTCCATTAAGGTTTTATTCCTCTCCATGCTCCGGTCAAAGAGCACCTTTAAACATCAGCAGATACATCTTCAGAAGTAATTTGTGCCAACAGATGTGAACTCTGTTGCTCTCTTGACTTAAAGTTGCATCAGCTGACCGTCTTGTTGGATTAAGTTGGTGGTTCCCAAACCACAGAGCATAGAGCCTCTGCAGGAGGAGGACATGAATAACTTGGGGAAAACATGGGGGAAACTAAGTTGATGAATATGACTTACATAGGAAAAATAAGTTTCTAATGCTACCAGGTTGACCTTTATTTCACTAAAATTCAACTTGGATCCTTTTGTTCAATTGTTAATGACTGATTTAAAAACGTGAGCCTCAAGAGTGTGGGTGTTTGGGTGGGGAGCTGTTCTCTTGTGGCATTAAAAAATGCCTCAAGACAACAGCTCAGGTAATGAAACCCTGGTTTAGGTATTATTGTGATACATTATTGACCAAGAACTTAATATATATATGTATTTAAAAAATTACAGCACATGTAGTAGTCAAAATTTTTTAAGTGGCTTTATTAATAAAATTATCACGTCAATAACCCTTTGTAAAGAAGATCTACTTAAATTTTCTCATTTAAACAAGCAGTAACACTGTCCTACTTTAGTATCATATATCATTTACCCTTCCACAAACAGCAGCTTTTCACAGACTGTTTCAACAAAAGATTCTCAATCCTACTTTACGTATGGAAATTATGCTTGACACTATACATTTATTATTAAAGTCTGATCATCTAGGCACATTCTAAAAAAACAAAACAAAGGAAGGAAAAAAGATTGGGCATTATAGTGTTCATGTGTTTCGGTCAACAGTCTCTAAAACTGAGACATAAAGAGCACAAAAAAAAAAGTACAGTACAAAAAATATTTTAAGCATTTTGTAAAAAGGAAAACAGTTTCTTTATTTTACAATACAGACGATTGCAAACAAGTCCCAAAGAGATCTTAGTGTCGAGTCTTTTAGTCAGTAAAGAAGGAATGTAGTCATATCACAGCCCTATTAATTCAGAAACAACTTTAAAGATTTCCAGATGTCTGAAGTCTCTGTACTGACCCTACCAAGGTCATGTTAGAAAGAGAATGAAACAACAAATGCTGGGCTTTCGGGTGCAAATCAAGCATGAGTATGCTGGCTTACTTTATCATTACAAGAACCAAACATGTGGAAAAGATGTGGGGGCAACATGTTCAGAGTGATGAACAAGACGCAAGCTTTCCAACTAGCAGTATTAAACACAGCTCGATAACAGCAGTGTGGGTGGGGAGTGTCTGTCAATCAATCACGTTCCTTCTATTTCCAAACATTTAATATATACATGTACATCAAGGCCAGTGTAAGGCAATGCTCTGTTTTTACTAAAACCACCTCCCAGGTCCCACAATTTCTGTGTTATTATTCTGTTTTGGTTTTTTTTGTATTAAAAAAAAAAAAAAAAAAAAAAAAAAAAAAAAAAAAAAAAAAAAAAAAAAAAAAAAAAAAAAAAAAAAAAAAAAAAAAAAAAAAAAAAAAAAAAAAAAAAAAAAATATATTTTTTTTTTTT
>VUQS01077439.1:13549-29467 GCA_015108495.1 Heterochromis multidens
GTCGTTTTTTTTTTTTTTTTTTTTTTTTTTTAATTTTCCTTTTTTTTTTTTTTTTTTTTTTTTTTTTTTTTTTAAAAATTTTTCTTTTCAAAATTTTTATTTTTTTTTTTTTTTTTTTTTTTTTTTTTATAAAAAAAAAAAAAAAAAAAAAGCAAAAAACTCAATTTACATACTTATGAATCTACATTTTACAGATTCAAAGAAAAAGCTAAAACACTTTACAGGACCAGAACCCATTACCTTACCATATTCATATACCCACCAACCATTTATTTTGCTGTAAACCTGAGTTTGTTCAACAAACTGGATAAAGCTAAAAATATTTTCCTTAACCTGTCCACAACTGCAGAGTATTAATAATGTAAAAGCAGCAGAAACGTTACATCTTTCCAATATTCTACTGTGAGCTAATTCACTGTATCTCATATTTCAGAAAACTGCAATGCAACATTAAAACTTGTGAAAAAAGAACTAAAGATATTAAAATATAAAATTAAGACAAACATTACCTCTTCATTTGGACATCCTTGTTAGGAAAAAACACCGTCAGATACGAAATAATTATCATTAAAGAGCCTTCAAACTGCACTAACCCTCAATTGAACCTTACATAGGGAACACTGAAGATCCACTTTTCGCACAACTTTGGCTACACAGACGTCAACTACAGACGTTTTACTCTTGCTTAAAAAGATTGTTAAGTGACCCGTACATTTTGTGCAGCACTAGTGATCCAGTTAAAATGAACACCATGCGTGAAAACTAATAGACTACAGTAAATGTGTGGATTTCAGTGGACTTGAATGCAGGTCCCGCATTTGTTTTGACACTTGGAAGAACTCTGCTGGTTATTGGGTAACAGATTCTTTAACAATCATCAAGTGTACTAAATGTCAAGCTAGCCACAAATTTGCAAACCATTTAATTATTTTTTTTTTTTTTTGCAATAACAATATGTCTCATGATAGAAACTTTTTTTTTTCCAGGTCAAACTAAGTAATCTCACTGCAGCTAACTTCTGGCCATCAGATCTCCTCTCAATCCCTACCAATGAGCTGAGCCATGTCATCATCAGTGTGGTGCCTGCCATCTCCTGTGTCATCGCTTTCTGAGTCTGTGTCCTCCACCGGTGAGTAGTAGCCTTCATAGCCTAGGATGGGTGAGTGGCAGTGTGCAGGGGAGGTGAGGCACTGGGCGGTAGTTGTGGTGGTGGCTGAATAGGCCCCTGGGCTCCCTGTGGGTGACCCTGGGTCGGAGGGCCGAAGCAGAGGAGTGCGTTCCGAGTCTGCGTCACCCTCTGTTCCTTCTTCCTCTCCACGTCCTCCAGTTTCTGCCTCAGACTCAGACTCGGAGTGCTCAGGGTTGTTCCGGGTAACGCGCTGTTTGCACACTGGACACGTCTTCTTGGTCTGTGTCAGCCACGGGTCTACACACTTGCAGTGGTAGGCTGAGAAGCAAGAACAATTTTAGGAAACTTATGAACAACCTACCACAGGATGATGAGTGAATAAAGGTAACATAAATCATACTGTAGAACACTATGAGAATAGGTGATTGGGCCAAGTTGGGCAAGAAACACTAAAAGAAAATTGAGAGCGCCTCATCAACACAGAATACCAGATATTTACCATGTGAACAAGGCAAAACGCGCAACTTGTCTCCTTCTTCATACTCATCCAGACATATTGCACACACATCATAGTCATCCCCTGAAATAGAGACTGAATGTTACCAACTCACATCACTCAAAGTCAACAGGCATGTAACACTCAACCCACTCTTAAGTAAAAACCTTTACATATAATTGAAGAAATAGTGCAGCCTTCAAATTCACATGCACTGAAAATTATCAGTCAGTTCTTAATATTTTGAAAAATAGTAACAGCAAAACTTATTACCTTTACTGAACTTGTGTATTGGAATGCGCTTCAGTTGTTCCTTGGACAAACGATTTTTCCTCAGCCTTTTTCTGTACTGTACACATCGTATAATCTGAAGAATGCAAAAAAGGCAGTGTTAGCGATGGCAAAAATGCTTACAGTGACGTCCTAGCATTGCCCTTACCATCATGGACTGCCCCTCCAAAGAAATCAAAAGAAAAAAAACATAAAACAAATTGTTTTATGGTTATGTACTCATCTCATTTCAGCACAGTGTGAGAGTCTTGCTGTTTTTCACAGCTCTCAGACTATTACAGTAAGGCTAGTTACTCTCCTCTTGTGTGTTTGTGGCAGTCTCTATCAATGTGTGCTCTGCTTCTTCTGCCCCTCCGCTTGCCAGGCATGGAGCTACACTGAGCAGAGAGGCGAGACTGGTGAAGTAAAGATGATGTTACGCAAGTGGAAGAGAACCAGCTTCATTACTGTGAGTGTAATAAAAGCTGCCCCCAAAGCAGTGAACCTGAGAGAAACACTGTATTTAATATACATCACTGGGTTTGTTCCACCACTACCATTTGATACTAAGAAGCCGGTTTAGAATAAAAAATAAATAAATGTGTCTAGTGGATTAATACAGAAACTCAAGAGAAAAATTAGCTAGCTCTAGATTTACTGAAATACAATTAGGTCACTCTTTTATAATACAAAAAGTCTCTACTACCACTGGTCCAAATACAGGGTGAAAGCAGAAATGCTTTACTTTCATTTCATGTACATGAAACCATGTCCTAAACCATTAAACCACGTGTTAATGTATAAAAAAACCCCAGAAGACGTCAAGTCATGCATACTTACCAAAACGACGGACATCACAAAAATAATCATGCACACTACTCCGGTGAAGGGAATAAGGTAGTATGACAGTGGAAAAGGAAACTCTGGCTTGAGGATCACATAAGCCCTGTAAGCCAAGAAAAAAAAGTCACTATGTGTTGGTTTCTGCAAACCTAACTTATATAAATACATATTATAGAGCTGGGCTACAGGTAATAAATTTCCATATGCAAAGTCAGTAGGCAAAAGGCAGATTTTCAGTACTGGAAACCTTCTGGTTTCCGTTTGTAATCTAAGGTCTATCAACCAACAATGTTCAAGGAGTAATTGGTTGTTGCAGGTAAACACAACCTGCACTGTGTTTGAGGGCAAAAGAGGGAGTGCTTTGCAGAAATGAAATCAAAAAACCACTGGCTATCATTTGACAATGATGCAATTTGATTGATAGTATTTTTTTTTTTTATATATCTGCATCAGTAACATGACATGATAACAGACAATGATGCGAGCTGGCTACACTGGAAGGACTGAAAACTTGGCCATTGCCCCCAGAGGCTAAATCAGCAGCATGGTCGATTGGTTCCCAGATTGGTACAAATCTAATGCTGACAGTTAAAGGTTAGTTTAATCTACAGTTTAGGTTAAAACAAAAAAAAACAAAAAAAAAAAACTCTATTTGATGATGACAATATTGTTCTTCCTTACCCGTGTTCTGGAATTATGTAACTCCTGAGAATTTGAGAGGCATGGTAGCTGGTGAATACTGAGGGGATCTCAATCTGCTCTGCAATAGTTTCTGTAAAAGAAGAAAAAATACAAAACAACAAGATTCAGACACACAGTAGGATAGTGTGAAAGTGTTAAGTTTGAAATCATATATTCTACAAATAATTACCATTGCTGTAGTTCATATTGAGCAGAGTTTCTGAATACATGTTGTGAATGATTGCAGCATTGTATCCAGCTTGCTGTGCATTTAAAATCTGAAACAAGTTCCTTACATTAGACCAGTTTGCTTCTCAGACAACACAAATTATTCAGTGTTAAAACACTTCTTACCTTTATATCAAAGTTGCATTCATAACGTTTGATAAGAACAACAAATTTGGTAGTGTTGGCATCAAAAGATGGTGGCAGCAGAGGAGGAGGGTCTATTGTTGTGCAACCATTAGGTGGATGGGAGGCAACCAAAATTCCCTAACATACAAAGAAAAAAAGGCATTATTAAAAAAAAGATTATGACCTATATTTTTGCATCTGTACTTCCAACACTTAGCTCTCACCATTAATCCATCCTTAGGAAGTTGAGATCCAAACAAAGCAGGGAGGTCCTCAAATATATTGGTCATATTCCTATAATGCTGCAAATACAATATACAAACACTATGAGGACTGACAAAAGTTTCACGAGAGTCTGAGGCTCATATCTACAAACAAAGCTCACCAAATTCTATGATTTAAAGCTAGAATTCTACTTACAGCATATATATAGGCATCTGTGGGCAAGGGGACCAGTATGCTGCAGAAAACCAGTATAAGTACACTCAATCGAGTTCCCATGCACCAACTGTCAAGGTGCACCATCCTTGGTTACTTACAGTTGTGAAAAAAAAACTGTGAAAAAGAACAACACCTCATGTTAAACAGTTTGAAACCCAGAAGGAAAATCCTTCAGGTTTTACTGGGGATTTATGCTTCAGCGGGAAATCTACGCCATAGCTAACTCGTAACTACAAACCCCTCTGAAACCCTACGACGTAACCTGACGTGCACCTTCCTAGACATGTAGCTACACGTCACGCTGACGTAGCCCGCAACTACTGTGATTGTATCAGTATCAGTATCGTCGAGTCATCCTGTGCATTTTCCTGCTACTTTTTCGCCACAGTTTTTGAATTTATCAGTGACAGAATAACAATCACTGTCTCAATATAACGACTAATAATCATAGCATCAATTTAAATGTCCGCAAATTCCTGGAGGGAGATTGCTGAAACTATCAGAATGGCCATGTGGGAATGTACAAAGAAAGGGAAAAACTTGAGAGACAAATATGTTTGCCCCTCCAAAAAAAAAAACTGACCACAACAAAGAGTGGGGACCCAGGAGGGAAAAAAGTCTCAGCATTTTATTTGTTTCTATCGGCTGGCACTGCATATAAAACACAACCACAAGGCATTTAACACATAATGCACCACACACAACCATAAATGCTGGCAACAATGTCAGCTACTTACGTAGGTTACATTATAGGCTCTACAAATATTCACAGCAGAAGTCTAAATCGGGCCTTAGGATGAAGTGATGCCTTGTTATGAAAATGGATGATTCAAATGGTAACCTGATATGCAAACAAACAGTGAAGTGGCCCACCAGCATGCATTTACACAAGCCACATTGTCATGGAGCAGCAAGGCAAACCTAAGACAACAACTTCTGGAAGTTACTGTAATGTTGTTAGCCTCGAGTATTCTCACTTTACAACCTAGAAATGTGATTTCTTTTACTAAGAACCCCAAATACTTCTTTTTTGCACAAACAATTAGGCATGATTACATAAAACACTAAGGTCACTGTCCTGTTTGCAGTTTCCAGAGGTTTGCTTTATCGACACACCACTTCATATCACTTTAACCCAGATAAGTAATCTAACCAGTTATTTGCAAGCTTTACTATAAGACCTGACAACAGTGCTTTTGATTTAAAAATAATAATAATTTAGCAGTTATAATTCAATACTCCCATGTAAAGACAGGAGAACCAGAGATTTGAGGTGGACTACATCTACACACCGCCCACAGAAACTGAATTGGCCTAATCTTCCTTTTGCAATGCAAAGCAAGAACAACGCACAATTTACATTCAGGTCCCTTAAACTGCTACACATGGAAACAAACTAATTGACTCAAAGTGTGTTAAACAATGCTGAATCTGAATGCATGCATGGGTATCTTGCTTAACTTAAAGAAAAAGACATTTAAAAGACAACAGCCTCATTAGGATGAGGCAAGACAAGTTAGATTCTTTCGTTGTGCTAGTTGGCGAGATTTTAACGTTCCCCAAAGGCCACATAAGAACCGGTTTGTGTCACTAGTTGGCTATTTAACCAACACTGTCTGTTTTCTGACTAAGACAAAAAGGAATGTAGCAACTTTTCGCTGTTGTAGCTGCTTGCAGGAAGTTAACCTGCTATCGCTGCATGAGCTGTGTCGCAATAACAAACCTGTTAACTATGTGGACACGTCAAAGTAGACTGACCAGCTGGAATGCGATTAGCATGCAATTAATGTCCGTTTCTGCTCAACTGCTGACAAAAAGTAGACATAACGTTTTTAATCGTATAGCGTGGAGCTACATACCTCAGTATTCCGCTAATATCTGCACTGGGAGGCTCGTCCTCTCACCTGGGAGTCTCACAGGTAACCGTGTAAAAGCGAAAACTGTTGTTTTAATTTTATGTTTTCCAGCTTTTCTCTAGAGAGTTAATATTTCCACGACAAAGACGGGGAGGATTAACTAAACGTTAGCTGCCGCCTGGCTAGTATTAGCTGATGTTAGATAACAGCTACGCTGTTTCCGTAACAGATGACCATATATTTCTTGTGTGGACCATGCACATGGTTTTATACACAATTAACAAAATAAAAACCGCTCCTACGTCCGACGTGAAGGAATGACAACAGCGTAGAAGTTCCCCCAAGTTGTGTTACCTTACGGCCGATAGGTTTGTTTGTTATTGCTTCTTCTTCGGTATCCTCCTCTCGCTCTTGTTTCTTCCTCTTTAGGTTGGGTTGGTGATTAGCAGACCAGCTTGCAGTTGTAATATCGCCACCTAATGGACCGGGGTGTGAAAACGTAGATCGGTAAAACCCCAGAAAGCTGAATCTGTTCATCTGGACGAAGCGTTTTCAGTGGGAGAAACGTTTCGTCACCTATCCAAGTGACTTCTTCAGTCACTTTAGATTGGAGAAGTTAAACTTTTGATAATGGTAGGATAAAAATGGTAAGATTTTGGTAGTGGTAAACATAAAACATCAAATTCAGATACAAATAGAAGGCGTCAACATAGAAAGAGTGCATGAAATTAAATTCCTGGTAGTGACAGTAGATGAGTTTCACTGTTCTTTGGTGTTACCTATTTTAAGTTACTGTGTGGAGGTCTGGGGAAATACTTATCAAAGCTCATTACAAACCACAGTTTTATTGCAAAAGAAAAGAGCCATAAGAATTATTCACAGTGTCAGATTTTATGAACACACTGATGCACTTTTTTTTTTTTTTTTTTTTACAGTCAAAAATTGTAAAATTCTTCAGTTTTGTAGAACTCAATTAGAATTTAAGGGGTACATTAAATTTTAAGCTGCACAGTATTCAGACGACCAGAAGAAGCTTTTCTGTATCCACATGTGGTGTAAAATTGTGGAACATTTTAAGTGCGGAATTAAAACAATGTCCAAACATATCACAAGGTACAGGGATTTTGAGTTTTAATCACAGGGTGTCTAGCTCAATGTAAAAAATGTAGTTTGTTGTCTTGGTTGGTGAAGTATGCATTGTTTTATGTGTGTATTGTGTGTAGACTTGTACATAGTTATACATGTATATTGTCTGATTATATGTCATATTGAGAAACATTGATTTGTAAATTATTAAATAGCATTAAGGGGGGTTGGATTAAATAAGTGCAAACTTCATCCTACTCCTATTCGAGTATGTAACTTGTGTGGTATACAGAGTTTACAATGTATTTTGTGGTTACTTTATTTTTTATATTTACATGTTATTAGCAGTTGAAGTGGACAGTACTTCAAGACTGCCCTCAAGTGGTAGGATCCCTGTACTATCACATGCAGTATTTTTGCTATTGTCAGTCTGATGCCAGGACTTTGGCTTCCTGAGACAGTTCAATGGAAATCAACTGTATTACAAATGAATAAATGAAATAAAAAGAATTACTCAGCTGTGTAAGCTTACAGAAATATATATTTGAAACCGGTAGTTACTCTCTGGCCTCTTTTGGATAAAGATCCCAGCTTTGCAACAGTGGTGTCAGGCTATTCAAAAGAGTATCAGATCATACCTCTCCAGGCCGTCTGTGCTATAAAAGAATCATGAAGAAGCCACAGATGGACGAGCTTTTAGATAAAAATCTACATCTGTGTTAAATGTGTCCATATGCTGTTTAATGTTTAAGATGATGAAACTGATAGCAGTGATGTTTCAGTTAAAACATGCTGACATCTTGCTTTTTCTTGTTCTGCCACACCCCGGTGTCTCTTGTAAGTACACTCGGGTAGTCTGTGCAGTAAACCCTCTTACAATGTCAAAATTAAAATACAGCCTAATGAGTTGAATTATGACTCTTTTACCTCATTTATGATTTTCTACCCACTGTTTGTTTTTAGAAAAGACATTATTTGTTATTCAGTTTGGGGATTAATTTGTATGCGTGTTTAATATTTAGATGTTTTATCAAGAGACAGAGACATAAAAGAGGAATTACCCATTTGCATGGTAACTGTTACTTAATATGCACACAGTTTGGTAAGAAAACAAACCCTTTATGACAAGTGATCTTTAGAGATGGCAGATGTCATTCCCCTGCATGACAAAATGCAGGAGTATGGCACAGATCAAGCAGCAGTGAAAGGTTTGTTCTGGTAATGTGAAGTTCGTCCTCTCAGTAAAGGTCAAAAGGTAAAAGGGTTTTGACCATTTTGGAGTCATGGAGGTGTGTAGCAAATTGTTCCATCCCCTATGAAGTGCACAGTTATGTACAAATTTAAGATAGTGGCACATAGAATTTGAACTCGTGTCAATTTGGAAAACAGTTTTTGGATCAAAGTATTAACCAATTAGGTGAACAACTGAATATCCTAACTCAATTCTGGGGCATTAAACAGACAAATACAGCAATCAGATGCAAACCTCTCCCTAGCAAATGATAAATGCAAGGACCAGAACATTTTAATCCTGGTTTATCTGAAATAAAGTATATTTATGGTTCGATAGTTGTAGTAAAATTGCTGTCAAATTAGCACATAAAGGCCTACGACCCGTTAATGCATCCATTTTATTATGTTACTGTTTATCCTGGTAAAAGTCTCATTGAGATTAAAACTGTTTTTTCCCCCAAGTATGGCCTGAGCAAGAAGGCAGCAGACACACGAATTCAGCTGTTGCTCATTACAGCCAAATAAACACATTATCCAGATTATATATCAAAACAGGATCAAACCGATGTACTTCAGTAAGCTGTGCTTATGTGACAGCATGTAGTCCCAACAGCAGCGGCGGGTAAAAGGATGACCGTCCGAGAGCACCGGCGGACCGCTGTACCACCGACATCTGCCACCCGTCCAGGAGCGATCATGCGGTATAGGCACCGCACACCGCGGTCAAGTGAGTCCTCATGTGCGAAGTTTCGGTCAAGCCAGCCGCACCTAGAGTTTTGTTGCACTTTTCTTCCAGATAATTCGGTACGGGTGCCGAGTGACTCAGAAACACAACAGAAGTCTTTATCCTGCAATTTTTCACCATTTTACTGCGCAGTCCAGTTAACGTTTTGATATGTTAGCAATTATAATGCATTATCATCCTTAAATTACACATTGTAAATGTCACACAAAATTTCCAATTAATTGTCTGCTCATTGTACTGAACATGTGAAAAACAAAGTTGATTCCCATTAAGTCTGATCCCAACTCTGCCTGTGGAAAGTTGTATTTCATATAACTCTGTAGCTTTAGAAGAATTAAAGGCAAACTCCACTCAAAGTACAGTACTGTATTTATTATATTGCCATTTTTGAACTGTAATTACAGGAATACTGTTAGAGGTGATGCAAATATTTCACTGGATTCTTACTCAGGTTGACCCCCACTGTACTTTGTACGGAGTTTACCTTTCATTTTCTCTAAAACTACAGTTCTGTGAGACACCACTCACCAGAGGTAGAGTGGGGATCAACCTGAGTAAGAATCCAGTGAAATATATTTTCGTTACCTCTAACAGTATTCCTGTAATTACAGTACAACAATTGCAATATAATAAATACAGTACTGTACTTTAAGTGGAGTTTGCCTTTAATTCTTCTAAAGCTACAGAGTTATATGAAATACAACTTTCCACAGGCAGAGGCATGAATGTGAGTATGAATGGTTGTCTGTCTCTCTGTGATGGACTGGCGACCTGTCTAGGGTTTACCCTGCCTCTTGCCCCTTGGCAGCTGGGCTATAGGGCAAGAGGCAACCCTGAATTGGATAAGCGGAAGATGGATGGATCTATGATGGTGAGGCAGGAGGGATTTTTTTTTTTCTTTTTGGATTAACTGAGATAAAAATGAAACTCACAGAAAGCGAATAAACGTGTGAATGTTTATAGTTCCCAAACATTAAGATATCATAATGCCTTGATAAAGCTTAGCATTCTCTATGAAAAGATAGAAGTGACTATTTTATGAATGTGTTTCTCTCTTTGTGTGTTTCTTCTTTCTCTACAGCAAACTGTCTGTGCAGCTTTGTCAGGATGCAACACCAGCGAAGTCTGAAAACGTGATAAGAAAAACCACACCTTTTCTCCTCTCCTAAACTTCTCTGCAGTAAGCTACTTACCTTTGGGAGTTATAAGCCCATCACCTGAGATTCAGTCTGCTGTAACACTCCCAGTGGCTCTGGTTTCTAAGGCTCAGTTATGTGCACAGACCTTGACTCAAAGGGGATTAGGACAGTGATAGTAACCAACGAGTGAAAGTGTCTCTTTTAATGTTGCCATGTTGCTTATTTGTTGCTTATGGATTGTGTCATAAAAACATTTTGCCATAAGAAAATATGTTTCAAATTTCCCAGGAAATCAAATTAAAAATCTAATTTATAACCTGAAGTTCCACATGGTGCTGTCGTATATTGCAGAGCAGTGTTGTGTGTATTATGAATTGTACTTATGTTAATAAATTGTCTGCCATGAGATATAGCTCTAGCTATCAATGGCCTTGTGCTCTTATTCCACTGAAAGCATGTGGCTTCTTGAATTAAAGCAACCATACAAACACTGTTAAATAAGCTCAGGGTTGGAAAGGATTCCCATGGAGGTGTTCTGAATTATCAAATGTGACATTTATGGGAAAGTAGTCCATTTTTAGCCTGCATAGTTTTTCATCTTGTAGTTTTGCCCCTAACAAAACAGAAGTTTTGTTAGGGGCCCCAAATCTCCTTTTTGATTGGATTTCATGGATAAGAAGCCCATATGAGCGAAAACAAAACATAAACCTGAACACGAGTCAGAGTATTAGAAAATCTCTAGTTTCAGACAAAATTCAAATGACATTCTGACAAATAATCCAAAGTTAAATAAACATACAAAAAAGCAAATATTTTTATGTAATAATTCAATCACAAGCTGGGACTTGAGCTGCATTAAATTCACCTCCCAAAAAGCAAACAAACAAACACAAGCAGTTAATTTAAGATTACAAAGTCCGCCATGTTACATAGAGTTAAAATGCTAAATACAACCCTCCACAACAGAGTCTTCTGTTTGCCTCATCTTCTGTTAGGCTTGGCATCTCTTCTGGTATGTATGACTTCAGAACTGCAGTTACAGTCCAGACATGCTTTCCTCATAGAAAATGAGACACGCAACACCTAGGAATAATCATGAAAAACAAAGTGTATTATAGCAACTATACATATACATGAATGTATTCACATGCTGCACTTGAACATTAACACTTACAAGAAGCCTTTCCCACAGCCCAGAGGTCCAAAGAACAGCTCTGTTGGGAGGCAAACTTTTCTACATACTCCACTTAGGCTGGGACAAGACCATGGAAAGGATGCAGCCTCATTTTCAGCAACTGTAAGTTAAAAAAAAAAAATTAAAGAAATTTGCCTTGGTTTTAGGTAAAATCCTTTTGGTTTAAGATTGAAAAACTGTAAACTCTGGAGGTATTAAACAGTGCAGAAAAAAATGTGTAGAGATCTGCAGAGATATCATGTCGAGACTTACCATTAAGCAGTAAGACAACCAAAAGTGCCAAAACAACCACACGATAACAAAACATTCTTGCGTCTGTCGGTCTTGCTCCAGAAATGAGGGTTAGGTCTGGATCTGTTTGCTTCTGTCTGTTTTAGTCAGAAGGGAGCAGAGGATATAATACGAAGCAGCACACTGGTCACTAGGTTTTATATTATGGAATTATAAGCACTGTTAGGAGTACATGCTTTCCTTAATTACATTTAAGAAAATTACATTAATGTGCTCAACTCGTGACCAAATGTCATGAGACAAGAGGTGAACTTTCCCAAGAATCTGATTTATAAATGTGATTGAAAGCACATGCACATTCTCAGCCTTCACTGCTTTCTGAGATGGAGGGGATTAGCACATAGGCCACCTCTTTCTATGTTAAATGACTGAGAAACCATTCTCCCATAAACTGTCTGTAACGCATCTATTTCTGTATCTCATCTCAACATTTGCTGAGGCGAGCAGCTTGTAAACAGCATCAGTTTTTTGTTTTGTTTTGGGTTTTTTTCCTTGCAAACCAGTTTTCCAGCATAATATTTTAGGTTTATTATTTTTCTATACAAGCATTAACATTTGTTACACCATGTCTGTGTAGGTTCTCAGTCATCCAGGTCATAGTAGTCTTAAGATCTTCATCACATGAGTCTGATGCACATGATTAATAGTGGGTTAACGACCACCTCTTAAGGGACAACCCCCACTAGGGTTTAAATACCTTGGACTCTCCACCTTTTGGTTTTAGAACTGAAGAAGCCTCTTGGATGAGAGGTGAAACGTCTTCAAACAACTTAAAGAAGTCCAGTCGCCTTCTTTCAAACTCTTAAAAATTTGTTACATCAGTTCTACTACTACTGTATCTTATGCTGTGTGGTTTGGTTGTCAATAGATTAGTGCTATGTAAGGTTTTTATTGTATTACAATGCCTCTCTAGTTCATATGCTTTACAGTCTGTTTTGTGGTAGAGGTGGCCGGGGCATGCAAGGCACACAAGGTTAAGTGGCAGGCCTGAAAAATAAGAAGAAGTGTGTGGGTGGTGTTCTTTATTGAAAAATAAGCTCTTGAATTACCTACAAAAATTTTATTTTCCATTTCTCTTGGTTAGAGAGATGGGATTTGCCAGTTTGATCTTCCTAAGTTGGCTAGAAAAATCAGGGCTGTCACATGCTGGGCATTTTCTGACTGGTTGCCAAATGCCAGGAGGTGCAGAAATTTCTTAACACAGAGGTTGAGACAAGCAATACCCCTGACCTACAACCAAATTACATGGGGTTCAAGAATGACACCTGTCCTTTTTTTTTCTTTTTTTTTCTTTGGTGGTGCAGCATCCAATAGCAGTCAATTTCTTTGCCTCATATACCACCTTACTGAGACAGTTCATGAAGTTTAGATTTCAGTCAGACTCATTCTCAGGCTCCATCCAGCCTGTATTGTCAGGACCCTCAATGTTCACTCTTAAAAGAGCAGTAATAACCCAAAACCCAACATCTCAGTGGTCAGTGCTGCTACAGCATTGACATCACTTCACTATTGGCCCTCAAGGCTGGCAACTTGAGGACTGTGTGCTTCAGCCAGTGGTTAAAGAGGGCACACTTTGTTATCATCACACCCCAAAACAGACAACCTTCTTACATTAGGACAAAGTGTCTCTTGAGACGACCAAAGCCCAAAGATATAAGCAGTGGCTGATTGCTATTAATCAACAATTTTTTATTTTTAAGGGTCACTAGTAAAGTTGAAGGAGTAGTCTACAGTTTAATTAAAGTGAATATTTTTACCTTGTTAAGCTTTCCCAGCATGCTGAGAATGGATTTGACTTTTTTTTTTTTTTTTTAATTGAACAACTAAAGATGTAAAAGTTCTGCTGTAAGTAGGTTATGTGGTTTGAATTTGTTTGATATACAAAGATATATATATTTTTTAAAAAATGCCTTACCAATCATTGTTGTATTGTATATCTCAAAAGTTATGACCCTTTGAACACAGTTTCATCAATGTTGCATCACTTTTTTCCAAAGGGATGTCATTACTGTTTTCCTCTCAGCCCTCATCTCTATCCTCCAGGTGCTGTCCAAAGAGGTATCACCTGTGGCAAAACAATGGTATCTAATTGCTTTCTAGAGGAATAGAAATACAAAGTGAAATAATGACCTCTAATTTGTTTACCCATTTAGGTATAACTCTTCAGATTTAACTTTTTATAATGTGATCAATAGTGGTTGTTTTCTTCTAACTCCATACACTGTGTACCCTGACGTACCAAAGAATTATATACAAACAAACACACAATAAATAAATTAACAAAAACAAAATAAATAAATAAAACAATAATAACAATTAACTATGATTTTAAAATGTATATTTTTATATCAGTGTGAAGGATTGGCTTGTGGGGCCAGAGATTAATAATAACTAATGATTAAATGCAAAGTGGTGTATAAACACATAGTGAGTTAAAAAAGGTGAGTGAAGAAGAAACACGGGAAAATCATGGGAAGCTCCCAGCAGCCTAGGCCTATTGCAGCATAATTGAGTGATGATTCAGGATCACCTGATCCACCTGATCCAGCCCTAACTTTATGCTTTATCAAAAAGGAAAGTTTTAAGCCTAATCTTAAAAGTAGAGAGGGTGTCTGTCTCCAGAATCCAAACTGGGTCCCACAGAAGAGGGGCCTGAAAGCTGAAGGCTCTGCCTCCTATTCTACTTTAAAAATTTGTTATGAGTGATATGTGTTTAAACTAGTAAGTAGTCTAGCAGCAGCATTCTGCTCCTTACTTACCTAGGGCTGACTTGGTAAGTAAGGAGAAATGTGCACTACAAAAATACAAGAAATAAAAGAAGAGTTAAAGGCATGCATGAACATCTCGACTATTCTTTCGAAACTACAGTATATTTACTTTCCTGATGACTCTTAGATGGAAAGTGGTGGAGCTGCTTAACGTGTTAGTGAACATGGACTGATCAAAAATAGGACAGAGATCACAGGCTTGCATGGTCGGGGGCATCAGTCAAAATCTCCTAAGTGTTGAGCTGTTGGAGATTTTTTTTTCTCTTTCTGTCCAGTCCCTCATAGCATTACAGCAGTCTGGAACCTAGATAGCTTACAGACCTCATCTCCCTCTGCACACTCACCAATTTTGGTGAGCCCATGTGAACTATAACCTCAGTTTATTGTTCTTAGCAGACTAGCTGGTCTTCTGCTGCTGTAGCCCATCTGCTTCAAAGTTTGACATGCTGTGCATTCAGAGATGCTCTTCTGCATACCTGTGTTGTAATGAGTGGTTATTTTAGTTACTGTTGCCTTCCTATCAGCTTGAAGCATTCTGACCATTCTCCTCTGACTTCTGACCTCAACAAGGCATTTTCACCCACTGAACTGCCGCTGGCTGGATATTTTCTTTTTTTGGACCATTCTCTATAAATCCTGGGGACGGTTGCACAGGAAAAGTAGATCGGCAGTTTCTGAAATACTCCAACCAACTTGTCTACTAGCAACCACGTCACGTTCAGCGTCACATAAATCACCTTTCTTCCCCATTCTGATACTCGGTTTGAACTTCAGCAGTCTTGACCAAAGTCTACATGCGTGAGTATAAGTGAGTATATAAATACACTACCAGTCAAAAGTTTGGACACACCTTCCCATTCAATGTTTTTTCTTCATTTTCATGACTATTTACATTGTAGATTCTCACTGAAGGCATAAAAACTATGACTGAACACATATGGAATTATGTAGTAAACAAAAAAGTGTGAAATAACCCAAAACATCTTTTATATCTTAGATTCCCTTTGCTTTGATCACTGCTTTACACACTCTTGGCATTCTCTCAATGACCTTCATGAGGTAGTCACCTGAAATGGTTGTCCAACAGTCTTGAAGGAGTTCCCAGAGATGCTGAGCACTTGTTGCCTTCCTTTTGCCTTCACGCTGCGTCCATCTCATCCCAAACCATCTCGATTGGGTTTAGGTCAGGTGACTGTGGAGGCCAGGCCATCTGGCGCAGCACTCCATCACTCTCCTTCTTGGTCAAATAGCCCTTACACAGCCGGGAGGTGTGTTTGGGGTCATTGTCCTGTTGAAAAATAAATGATGGTCCAACTAAACACAAACCTTATGGGATGGCATGTTGCTGCAGGATGCTGTGGTAGCCATGCTGGTTCAGTGTGCCTTCAATT
>VUQS01077440.1:1825-12577 GCA_015108495.1 Heterochromis multidens
TTTTGCTGAAGGCAAATGAAAATGCAGCAGCTCTGAAACACACACTTTTGTCCATTCTGCTTGATCATTTAATTGTTGATCAACTGACTGATGATCTGGTTAAAAGCAACCTAAATTTTATTTAAAATTATAGTTTCAGGCTTAGTTATACTCACTTTTTTTTTTTCAGATGATTCCTTTTGTTTTAATACAAAACACTCCTGAACTTAAGATATCCAATTATACTACTAATTATACTACTACCTTTGTTTTGTATATATTAAATGTATTCCTGTACTATAAATTGACTGGAAATGTATTGATTTGAAAGGAGAGGGGCAAAAAGTTGCTTGTTGGACCAGAGAGAGAGAATATTTCTTCTGCTCATGTTTCCATGTGTCATTTTGATGTAACACAAACCTTTTTTTTTTTTTTTGTCTTTTTGTAAAATGCATTACTGAAGAAGCCTGTTTTATAACTGCAAAAACACTCATGTGAGGAAAAAGTACCATAAATAATAATAATGATATTTTAAACCAGCTTCACGTCTCCTGCTGTGATTTATGCCCTCGTGGGTAAACGGTCTCTCTATGTCAATTCAATGTCCGGTGCTGAAATGCGTTCTCCTCTCGGGGGGAAGCTGTTGTTCAAATGTGGTTGGACAGTTAAGTAAATACGGCCCGGGGTAAATGGAGGTTGACGGATGATGAGTGGAGTCATTCAACAGCTCTGCGGGATCTGGGGAGTTTTCCTGAAGGGAAGTGAGTGCCTGTGTCATTAATACTGATGTTCTGTCTAAATCATTGAATGGAGCTCTAAAAGCAAGGCTCATTAAAATATATTGATGTCAGGGGTATGGAGACCAAACAGTAAGAGATCAGAGAATAAGAAATCAACTAAATAAAACAGCAGTGGTCGAAGGAGAAGGTTTGACTCGAGTGCAATTTTTTTTCCATAATTAACTTTGAGCTTTAGTATCATGGGATGAATGTTTCAGGAGCAAAACTGCACCAATTTCATGTCCATGATGTAGAGTAACAGTATTGGTATGTAAGTAAAATTTGGTAAAATTTTATTGACATATTACCTTTCAAGATAAATATCACAAAGTGCTTCACAACAAAAAAGTTTGTCTAGCTTTGATAGATCTGGTCCAGTGGATGGAGCAGTGCCAGGCGGTGTTTGATCGTGTGAAACAGGCTCTCCGTAAGGAACCCCTGCTCCACACACCTAACGTCTCCCTTCCTTTTATTCTGCAGACTGGCTGGCACAGCTGCCAGCAATTATCTAATTATGCCTCCTATTTCTACACAGTATCACGCTGGGACCAGGGTGTAAGGAGAAGAGACTGGAGCTGGCGAGACAGAGGACACCACGGACAGAGCTGGCAGGCATTGCTGCAAAGCAATAAAAAGTGCACACTCATTATAAGAGAAATGCTGTGTTCATGGTGCGTGTGTGGGGTACAGCATTGAGTTGCTGTCCTGTGATTGGCTGATTAGATATTTGCATTAATGAGTTGGTGATCAGATGTTAAACTATTTGGTGATTAGACTCTGATGACCCATCATAGCAGAACGGAACCCTAGTGGTGATAGGAATTAGGACCCTAATAGTTCAATAGGAATTGAATTGGATGTGTGACGAATAGGCTGCTGCTGACCAGCAGTCCATTTGTGGATGAGAGGAGGAAAAGCCTTGCAAAGCTGCTGAATCAGCACCTACCTACTTACCCATGTATTTATTCATTTATTTATGAGCTTCTGAAATTTCAACATGGAACAGAGATGGCAAACTTAACAAGCTACAATAACTGAAAGCCTCTTTTATGTTGCATCTTGAGTTAGCATCCTGTGACCAATGGAAAGAGTTTTATGAAGAGTTATTGCGTTGTGTCCAGTGGCTATTTTTCATGAAATATGGGAAAGCATTTACTGTTAAATCTGACCTCATATGTAGCATGCCACAATGACTGAATTTATTTCAGTGAGTGAGGATGGAGAACAGTAGAAACTCTGGTAGTCGGCTACCTGCAACCATTACCCTGATAGTACCCCCCCAAAACCTGTAGATGGTGCTATATTCATGTAGAACTGAAGACAGGAGAAATACAATGACATTAAAGAGAAGGACAAACTCTTTAGTTATCAAGCAGCGAGGATAAACTTTACTCTGAAGACAGTCCTTATCTAATGTGACTGAATAGTAAAAGTGGCACTGGAGAGGCTAGAGCAGGGGTGTGAAACTCAATCACAGAAGGGGCCTGTAATGGAAAATTTGTGTTTCAACTCATCTAACCTCTGTGTACTATTGGTATGTAATTGTAACTTTCACGAACAAAGACTGAGTGTGCGAAGAGTGTGCGAAGATGGGAAAACAACTAACTGTAAGCTGTATTCAAGGTCATGACGCACTTCATGTGTCTTCATTATCAGGCTGGTACCTACATGAATGTGGGAACTGAACTCCCAACCACCGAAAAGACAAAGATTGTATCCATACAATGAGTATAAAGGAGCTGTTATTATTTTGCCTATTTGTCAATGCCTGTATGACTGTTTGTGCTGCATTGATCCCTTTGCAAAGGTTTTTTTCCAATAAATCTCAGAAAAATCAGTTTGGTTTCAATGCTCGATTTATTTTTTCCACAACAATCTTGGCGATGAGGATGGGATTTCTCAAGTGATTTCTTCTCTGCTTTCGTGTTGGTTCAGCTGCCCAGGTGGACTCAGCGAGTCTGAAAGAGTGCTTACCTCCGAGCAGATTATTGAGGAGACGAGCACCTAACAACCGGGAGCAGACAGAGTCACCGCTGAAATCCCAGGTGAAACGTCTTCAAACAACTTAAAGTAGTCCAGTCACCTTCTTTCAAGCTCTCAAGGACTACCATGACCTGTATGACTGAGAACCTACACAGACAAAGCTGGAGTGGAAACTCCAACAGAACAGCATGAGAGAGGTCTGGAGCGGCACAAAGACCATAACTTGATTCAGGGCATCCAACAGCAGAGGAGCTGAGGGTGGTGAGGACAGAGCAAATGAGTTGAATTTGTTCTTCAACAGATTCGACTCTGCAGTTAATGCTCATCCTCCTACTGACTTATCTGCAGTCAGCCTGCAATCCACAGCCATGCCACTCTCTCTCTCTCTCCTCCTTGCACCATAGCCTCCTGTGAAAGACCTGACACCCCTCTCCCACCTGTCACTTTCACTTATGACCAGGTTCAGAGACAATTGAGAAGACTCCACTCAGGCAAGTCTGCAGGACCAGATGGTGTGAGTCCCCGTGTCCTCAAGGCCTGTGCCCCCCAGCTTTGTGGAGTCTTTCATAAACTCTTCATGATGACTGGGTTAAAAACACAACTGCACAGGAAGGGCCAGAGCCGTCTCTATTTTCTGAGGCGGCTGAGGTCTTTTAACATCTGTTGGACAATGCTCAGGATTTTCTATGAGTCTGTTGTGGCCAGTGCCATACTCTATGCTGGGTAGCATGCTGGGGCAGCAGGCTGAGGGTAGCGGATGCCAACAGACTCAACAAACTGATCCGCAAGGCCAGTAACGTTGTGGGGATGGAGCTGGACTCTCTAAAGGTGGTGTCGGAGAGGCGGATGTCATCCAAGTTAAGCACAATGCTGGACAATACCTCCCACCCACTCCATGACGTGCTGGCCAGTCACAGGAGCGCGTTCAGTGAGATTACCTAAATGCACCACTGAACGACACATTCCTGCCTGTGGCTCTCTGTCTGTACAACTCCTCCAACTAAAGCACAAGTATACATTGCAATAACTGTACACCCTTAATATAATAAAGGCAGTATGATAAGAGGGGCACCTCAACTCAACTTATCTATATTCAGTTTTGTAATATATTGGGATATTTATATTTTAGAGTTATTGTATTATTAGAGCTATTTGTAATATTTGTAATTTTGTAATATATTGTATTATTTAATATTGATATTTTAACTTGTTAATTACTTTTCTTACTGTCCTGGAGCAACATAAATTCCTCTGGGATTAATAAAGTATTCTGATTCTGATTTATGGCATTTCTTGTATATTTTATATTGTTTAAAATGGGTAAAGTTTGAAACTTGTTCAGTTTTTGTTAGTTTCTCCACTGTTCTATTTTTTTACATTAATGATTTTCAGTAATTTTATCTATTAAGTTTTGTTATTAATGAATAAAATGGGGTCTGGATACAATGTTACACAACACTTGTGTTGCAGGAGTAGTAAACAATTGAAATGTCCTCATATTAGTGTTATCTATAGTTAGCGGAGCTTTAAAAGAAGAGCAGGCAGGAACTCCAAATCTCATGACTTCCAGTTTCATACGGGGCAGTTATCTAGACAGATAGTCCAGAATAAAAGGGGCTTTATGAAGCTGTAGTAAATAAATGTACTCTTTACTGTAGGTGAAATGCAGTCAATTTTGGTGCAATGAGATTAATGGGAAGCAAACAGGCTCTCTGGCATTTCAGGAAAATGAAAAGGTCATTGTTTGGTTAGTTGTTCATGCAAGCAGTTTTATTACAACTTATAAGTATATTTCATTGCGGCTCTAGCAATTATGAGCAAAAGGAGAAAGTCACATGAAGTTACCCAGACACAAAGTGTAACAAGCAGACAGGAGGCTGGGGTGGACAGATAGGTTGACAAAATACTGGATTTTCCACAAACCCTACTGGAGTTGTTTTTTGTGCCTAAAGTGACAGAGGCAAAAATATACCCATGATTTGTCAAAAATACATACACAATTGCTGAGGCTAGAGGACTGTTTGTGCTCTAACCCGTGTTCCTAGCAAGGAGACGGTGCTCCATGTGCTGTTTCAGAGCTTTGTGTTTTGTACTTTGTTTTACTTGCTGATTAGCTTCGTTGTTTTACATCACATTAAATAATGTCACATCCTAACATAAACCCTACAAGTTGAAAAAGGACACTTACTGATACCCAGTGCATTTCAGTGAGACATCATGAAATCCTCAAGTGTAACCTGTTTCACTATTGCCATAGCCCCATGTATCATGACATAGACACCAGTGGGCATCTTGTGCATGTCTTTGAGAAGTTAGTCACTTGTAAATGTGCTGGCTGTAACAATATCTTGGAGATCAGGTAATAAGTGCTGTGGATTCCCAATGTCGCAACTGGCTGTTGAGCAAACTCACTGTAGTGAAAAGACTTCAGGGAGTCACCTGGCAAGGCGATCATGCCATCTACATACAGTGCATCCGGAAAGTATTCACAGCGCACCACTTGTTCCACATTTTGTCATGCCACGGGCTTATTCCAAGATGGATTAAGTTCCTTTTTCACCTCAAAATTCTACACACAATACTCCATTCTGACAAAGTTCTCAAGCTCCATCAGGTTGGATGGGGAGCGTTGGTGCACAGCCATTTTCAGATCTCTTCAGAGACGTTAAATCAGGTTCAAGTCTGGGCTCTGGCTAGGCCACTCAAGGACATTCACAGAGTGGTCCCGAAGCCACTCATTTGTTATCTTGGCTTTGTGCTTAGGGTTGTTGTCCTGTTGGAAGATGAACCTTCGCCCGAGTCGGAGATCCAGAGTGCTCTGGAGCAGGTTATCATCAAGAATGTCTCTGTAACTTCTACATTCATCTTTCCCTTCACATGGGCTAGTCTGCCAGTTCCTGCTGCCAAAAAAACATCCCCACAGCATGATGCTGCCACCAACATGTTTCAATGTAGGGATGGTATTGGCCAGATGATAAGTGGTGCCTGGTTTCCTCCAGACATGACGCTTGGCATTAAGGCCAAAGAGTTCAGTCTTTGTTTCATCAAACCAGAGAATTTTATTTCTCATCGTCTGAAAGTCCTTCAGGTGCCTTTTGGCAAACTCCAGGTGGGCTGTCATCTGCCTTTTACTGAGAAGTGGCTTCCGTATGGCCACTCTATCATACAGGCCTGATTGGTGGAGTGCTACAGAAATGGTTGTCCTTCTGGAAGGTTCTCCTCTGTCCACAGAGCAACACTGGAGCTCTGTCAGAGTGACCATCGGGTTCTTGGTCATCGTCCTGACTAAGGCCCTTCTACCTTGATTGCTCAGATTGGCTAGGCGGCTCTAGGAAGAGTCCTGGTGGTTCCAAACTTCTTCCATTTATGGATGATGGAGGCCACTGTGCTTAGGGATGGGAATTGATAGCAATTTAGCGATTCAGATTCCATTATCGATATCACTTACTGATTCGATTCCTTATCAATTCTCTTATTGATTCTAGTTGGCTTCTCATTGGCTCCACATCGAGAGTCATCACCATCACTAAGCAGCATATCAAAGACATTACATTTGTCCAAATTAATTGCATGCTGTGTGGTCAAATGTTTGTATACGTTGGAGGTATTTCCCCCTTCGTTGTAATCAGTGTTGGGGTCATTACTCAAAAAAAGTAATGTATTACACATTACTCATTATTTTTAATAAAAGTAATCCAGTACATTACTACTGTAATTTGTTACACTACTCGTTACATTACGTTCGCGTTTCTCTGTAAAATGACCTGCACTGTCTCATAATTGCCATTTAACAATATAAACGTGAGGCTATAGTCCCACACACCAACACAAATTCCTATCAGAAATTTTTCTGTACCCTTCCCCAGATCTGTGCCTCGATATAATCCTGTCTCTGAGGTCTACAGAGAATTCTTTGGACTTCATGACTTGGTTTGTGTTCTGACATGCACTGTCAACTATGGGACCTTATATAGACAGGTGTGTGCCTTTCCAAATCATGTCCAATCAACTGAATTTACCACAGGTGGACTCCAATCAAGTTGTAGAAACATCTGACAGATAATCAGTGGAAACAGGATGCACCTGAACTCAATTTTGAGTGTCATAGCAAAGCCTGTGAATACTTTTTGTACATGTGATATTTTTGTTTTTTATTTTTAATAAAATTGCAAAAATTTCAAGCAAACTTTTTTCACTTTGTCATTATGGGGTAATGTTTGTAGAATTTTGAGGTGAAAAATGAATTTAATCCATTTTGGAATAAGGCTGTAACATGACAAAATGTGGAACAAGTGAAGCGCTGTGAATACTTTCTGGGTGCACTGTAACTCTTCCTTTAACTTCTTGTATATAATGTAACTTCAGCTACATCCAGAGCAAAAAATGTTTTAGCTGTCCAGTCCTTTTAACCCAAAGCTTCTAAAACATTATTTGTAGTTTATGCGATATTGTAATGCAGAGCATTTTCAGTTTACGCTGACTTGTATTTATTCATTTGAAATTAAGAGATGTGCTGGAGAATCTTCATCTTGCTTTACAGCAGCAGAAGAGGTTTCACAATGGCAGATGGCTAGAAAAGTGACATAACACCGAGAATCGTCCTCCAACATGTTTATGTTTTTCAGCAAACAGTAGTACCCACATGGATTAATGATATAGGGAGGGGAAGGGGAGACTTATTATGTGTTATACTATTCTGCTTTATTACATAGAGAAGAACAACACTGAACATTGGATAGAGAGGGTGACCTAATTTAAACTCCATTCATTACAAGCCCAGCTCTACTGTCTGCAAGTCTACACGTTTCCCTTCAATGTTTCTGTAAACAGTTATTGAATTTCAATGAATGACTCCCTATATAAGCGCCAAGATCAAATAATTGATCTGTTCCCAATGGCAATATGCAAAGGTAATCTGCATATATCTGTTTATGGGAGATATTTCACTGAGGGTCCCTAATGAAGAGAGCATCATAATGTAGGCCCTTCAAGCAAAATCATTAAGGATACAAAACACACATACAGGCACTCATAGCCTGTAGTTTATATATAGACCAAGAATATCAAGCAACTCATTCTTCGTTTTTTTTTTCATGTTTGTTTCCCTTTGCATGAGCTTTGTGTGTGTTTATATGTTTTAGTATGTAGGTGTGTTTTCATGTGTGTCTTTGAGTATGTCCGTAGGCATGTGGGTGCATTCCCATGTCTGAGCAGGAACTCTGACACAGATACACTGTGTTGAACATTTCTTTCCATCATCCATTTCTCTCTTCTGCCCGAGCTACAGAAGGCTTGAGGGAGGGAGGTGTAGATAGTGGGAGGAAGAGAGCGAGGGAGGTCTGCGAACACCCATCAAAGTTTAAACAACATTTGAAAACAACTGCAGAAAACCTTCCTGGGAGATTACGTGTCATTTTGGTATCTACTTTTGCTCTACACAACCATCAGTGTTTGTGTATTATATGTCCTATCAGACTAATATATCTTGTATTATGATTTACTCAGTAAATGTTCCCTCTTTGTATTATTTTTCCACATGATGTAGGGGTTTTGAAGCCCAAGTAATCCCAGTAGCTATGTTGTCTAAAGCAACTTGCCCCAGGTAAGATCTTCCAAGACAAATTTGTCCTGAGTAAGGGGCCAGACTAAGTGCGATTCAAAAAAACCCTATGACAACAATACCTAGTACCCACCCTGGCCTCAGGGAGAAGCTATTTTGCGAGCACCAGATGGCTGGACCTTAGCCCACGGGACCCTGTAAGGACTGAGCCAGAGCTAGCCACATAGGTCCATCCCCCTGTGGGCCCCACCAGCAGCAAGAGTAGTCATAGCGGTCCAGTGCTTTGTGGACTGGGTGGCAGTCAAAAGCAGAGGTCTTGTCAAACCACTCCCCAGCTGCTAAAACTGGCTATAACTTTTCCATATGGATAGATTAATATTTTTGAGTCAACAGAATTGTTTAACTTAGTAAAAAAAAACAAAAAACAAAACAGGAAATATATATAGCTTCCATACTGATTACAAGTTTAGGCCTCATATATAACATTTAATCCATCTTCATTACACAAACAAGAAACCAAATCTCTATATATTCTGCAGGCACAGCCAATTTGCCTTAATATCTGTAAAGGTCAAAGCAACTTCAAGTTGATGGTTTCTAATTAGCATCGAGGAACATCCTGCACAAGTCACCTTGGAATATTAATTTGCATAAAATTATTTCTAAAGCATCATGGAAAGCACTGATAAATTAAAGTTGCAGGAGGGTAATGGAGGGTTATGGCAGGCCAAATGTCATTCTGTCACAAGTCTTCACACATGCTCTTTATCCAGGATACTCCCACTGTAGATTCATTAACATGTTTGCTACAGTAGTAGCTAGCAGACATACTTACATTTTGAATTTCACACAGCAAGTCTGTCTCACAGCCAGTGAAAATGAATTTCTTCTTTATTGTCCCCACAAACCCTGGCTCTGGCACCTTCTAAATCCAGTCATAGGTGATTTTCAGGTCAGATGAGACTCAGTCTGTCACCTATTGGCCCCACTTAAAGGACTGCTCACCAGATGGGCCACATCTTACCCTTTCAATCTCTGTCCTTATTGCTGTTCAGGGTTTACGCATATAAAAGTTCTGCCTATTTCATACATATAAAATAAAAAACCCCCAAAATGTTTTATTTCCTTTTTTGATGTAGCATAATTTTCTTCTTTTTTCTTCTTCTCTCTGCTGAAGTTTTAATAAAATGTATCTTGAACTGGCTTTATATCTGGTACTTGTGAATGTTCTGATTTTTTCACTTAGTAATTTACCAGCTCTTCATCAAATTCTTCAGACCATTGGGGAAATTTGCCTTGGAACAAAAACAAAACACCTATTCTAAAACTGTAATTGCATTCACACAAAAGTCCTCCTAATTAATCAAAATTATTCCTAATACATATACACACACACACACACACTCTCTCTCTCTCTACATACATAAATACACACACACACATATATATATATATATATATATATATATGAGAAATGTACAGTCATGTGAAAAATAAAGTTTACACAGCACTTTCTAAGCACACACCATGATTCAGTAGCTTGTAGAACCACCTTTCGCAGCAATAACTTGAAGTAATCATTTTCTGTATGACTTTATCAGTCTCTCACATCATTGCGGAGGAATTTTGGCCCACTCTTCTTTACAGCGTTGCTTCAGTTCATTGAGGTTTGTGGGCATTCATTTATTCACAGCTCTCTTAAGGTCTCACCACAGCATTTCCATTGAATTGAGGTCTGGACTTTGACTGGGCCACTGCAACACCTTGATTTTTTTCTTTTTCATCCATAGCGTTGTAGATTTGCTACTGTGCTTGGTATCATTGTCCAATTGCATGACCCAGTTTTAGCCAAGCTTTAGCTGTCAGACAGATGGCCTCACATTTGACTCTTGAATACTTTGGTAAACAGACAGTTCACGGTCAACTCAATAACTGTAAGTTGCTCAGGTCCTGTGGCTGTAAAACAAGCTCAAATATCACCCCTCCATCACCATGCCTGTAAGAGCTATTTGTGCTGATATGCTGTGTTTGGTTTTTGCCAAACGTTGTGCTGTGCATTACGACCAAACATCTCTACTTTGGTCTCGTTTGTCTGTCCAAAGGACATTGTTCCAGAAATCTTGTGGTTTGTTCAGATGCAACTTTGCAGATGCAACTAAGCTGTGCTGCCATGTTCCTTTTAGAGAGACGAGGCTTTCTCCTGGTTACCCTTCCAAACAAGTCATACTTGTTAAGTCTTTTTCTAATTATATTGTCATGAGCTTTAACATTTAACATGGGTTTTTTGCTATTTCTCTGAGCATTGTACAGTATGACCTTGGGGTGAACTTACTGGGATGTCACTCCTGGGAAGATTGGCAGCTGTCATGAATGTTTTCCACACATTAATAATTTTTCTCACTGTAGAATAATGGCCTTTTTTTTTTTTTTTTTTTTGTAATTATTTTTTTA